>OVAN01003381.1:599-29326 GCA_900406275.1 Anastatica hierochuntica
GTTAATCGTAATGCATGAAACTGAATTGATCACTTAGTTTCTGATCTTAGGTTGTTTAACTGCTGGAATGTGAATGTTTAAACGCCTGAAAGAATTATAGATGATCAATTCTTCTTAAGCCAACAGAAGTTGATGTTTAAGTTAATTGTGAACCTATCAAATNCCAACAGAAGTTGATGTTTAAGTGAATTGTGAACCTATCAAATCTGTTAGTAATGCATGACTATAATTCGAGGGTCAACGGAAGTTAGTCTCGAGGTTTCTAGTGCATAAGGCATTGATACTACGGAAGTAAATCAGTTCTAGATTAGAATTTGAGTTCAAGAAGGTTCTTAACCTCTTCCCTAATCTATAGTTTAAGTCAACAATGAAATGTTTCCCTGAGAATACCCGATGCCCAACACTTCTTTGGATTGTCTACAACCTTACGTTGCTGTCTGCGTTTCTTGCTTTCTTTATTTCAATATTTGCATCATTCTTAAAGACATCTTTTTAGCCTTAGCCCATTGTTTGATCTTAACTCTTCGTGCTACTCTTTGGTCTCTGTGGATTTGATCCCGAACCACTACAACGTACATCTGCACGCTTGCAGTGTTATCTCGGGTGACAACCTGAGCATATCAAGGGCATGGAAGAAAAAGAGGAGATCTTCCTCTTGGATCCAGAGTCGGCAAATTGGCGGTCACTCCCGGAGGTAGGAGGTGGAGGCAAATCTCTTTGAGGTGCAGGGTCCTTATCGGTCTGAGAGGTTGTTTATTTGTCTTTCCTCTTTCCAGCTGCGGCCAAGGCAGCCCCCTTCCCGGAGACGGCAACAAGACCTTCCGCAGTTCCGGAGCTAGGGGGAGGTGGAGGCATCAATTCGGGTGAAGGAGGGAGAACATCATCTTCCTCATGAGCGACCTCCAGATCCCCTTGAGGGGACTTGGGACCTCCTCCGATAGCAGCAGGAGCTGCCTCCTTTTTAGCAGAAGACCCAACTTGCAATTGGGCATCGAAGGCAACTTCTGCCTTTTCTTTTTCAGCCCTCCTGTGGGCTAGTTCGACAGTCCTCTGCTCAAGATCGGGAAGCCGCACAACAAGACAGACCATTGTTGTAGGGGGCTTGATGCGGAGAGGGGGAGGAGAAGAACCCGAGCTGCTAACGAAGCAACAACGGCGACGATAGAGGTAGAATTAAAAGTAGCTCACCTACAATTTTAGATGGCCCTAAGAGCAGCAAGATCATCTTTTAGAGTTGAAAAATCTTTCGCTTTCTTTGCAATGGGGGAAACTGGAAACAAAAAGCAACAAAAAACAAGTTAGCAAAAGGCGTAGTCATGTACAAATAAAGTGACGGCTTAAGCAGGTCGCGTACTAGCGTTGATGTTCCAGCTCCTGCGAGCTGTCCTAGCAAAGAGTGCATGCATAAAGTTGGAGTTAGCCTGCAAATAGAAGTATGCCTTCTCCCAGAAATCGACCTTGCTATCCGGGAGCGTGGCAAGCTGGGGGTTCTAGGAGAAAGAGTAAACCCCTTGTTTCTTAGAAATTGACTCGAAGGAGGTCAAACATTCCAGAAGCTGGACCCCCAATTTGAATTCGATCTCTGCAGCGAGAACAAGGAGAGCCACAATGGTCCTAATTCCGCCAATAGTCAGTTGAGAGATGGCAATCTGACGTCGGTGGCAGTAGGCCATGAGAAGGTGAGGAAGAGGGAACCACAAACGATAATTTATGAAGAACGATTCATAAGTGCAGAAGTACCAATGAGAAGGGGTCCAAAGCCTGTCATCAGGGGTAGGAAGTAGGAGCAATACTTCTCTAGGATATCGTAGTCTTCCCTTAGCGTCTGAAGATATTTGGCGGTGCTTGTTGTCGGAGTGGCGTCAAAGGCATCCGCCGTAGGAGACACGGTCAGCAGAACAGCAGGGATGGCGGCGAGAGGGCCTTCCTCTTGGAAGTCGTCGTCATCAACAACCGCTGCAAAAACACCTTAGCCTTCAGCCACATTGGAATGTGTATGGAAGAAAGGCAACTCCGAAATCTCCTCCTCTGGATAGGGCCTTTCGCCGGAAGACCCAGGGATATCGACAGGTCTGGCAACAGAGTGAGGAGTAGGGGACACAGAATTTCCTACGGCGTGTGATTAGGGATTCAGAATCCATGACAAAAAAAAAGAATAAAAGCCTTGATTCGTAACGAGGTTGAGCAACGAACGAATCGCAAAGAGAAAACAGGGGATACGTAAAAAAACAAAAGAGAGAAGTGGAAGAGTTAGAGAAAACAAACCTTTAACAGAAGAGGGAGGAATCGCTATGGAAAGGGAAGGCGTAGAGTTTTCGCCTCTAAATAACACGGTTCTCAAGGATGACGTGGAAGGTGAAAGCAATGGCGGGACCTAGGAAAATTGAATCAAGTATTTACAAAATTAACTCGGAAATTAACAACGAATGAAAGGAAAGCTTGGTTCTGTTAAGGAAATTCATATATTCGAACATGATTGCAGAAAATCTCGTATAAGAAATCAATCAGGGAATCAAACCTCAAGGGCTTCCTAATCTATTCGATTTGATGAGCTTCGAGGGGGGGGGGACTCCTGTTGGAGGTGATTTCCACCCCACCCAAAACCCGGTTCGAATATGATTCGGTTCAAGTCTAAGTTATGGAAAGTGAACCAGAATAGGGAGTTTGGGCCTCAAGGGTCTAATTTGCTAAGAAAAGGAAAAGAAGGGATCAGACCCATTTAGATCAAAGAAAGTGGGCCATAGGGAGCAAGGCTTTCGTCGGAGGAAAGGTCAAAAGAGGAGTTAAGTTCATGACCAACGAGTATTGAACGAACGAAGATTCGCCGGAGAAGATCACGCCACTGTTATGATACAGAGAAGAATGACTATAAAAGGAGGAGAGGAAGAACGAGAAGGGGATCAATATTTTTTCCTCTCTAGATTAAGAGTATTTTAGGCAATTGTAAAGACTGCTCTCTTTGTTCAAACAATCAATAAAATTACATTTTGTTCATTACTTAAAACACAAGCCATAGAAAATTCTAACCCTAAATTCTAAATTGGGTTTGAGATCCATCGACACTCTCCATTTCTTTGTACACCATCACTTATGTTGTGGAGATTTTCTTCACCATGAAGAAACGAATCATAACGTCCATCACGATCACATGACTCAAGTTGAACATCATGGGTCTCATGACTTTCAAAGGAATCTATGTCGTCGTCGTAAGTTAGATCCTCATCATCTCAAATGTCAAAGACTGGTTCATCACCACCATAGACATCATAAATGAGTTTCCCGACTAAATCTTGGACTTGACCATGATTTGGAACCATGCGATAACGTGCCGATCAACAAACGAGAAGAAAAAGATTTTTTTTAAATAGAGGTTTTGATACCACAAATTGTGATCTAGATCAAAACCGAAATAGATTTTTTTAATACCACAAACGTGGTCCGAATGAAAAAAAATGATGGATTGAAAGATGCTTTTGATACCACGAAATGGTCCGAATCAAAAGCGAAAAAGAGACTCTGATACAAAATGATAAGTCCCAGAAGCTTAGAGAAAAAGTTTTACTAATTTTCTCTCCCTCTTCTGTTTTTTTTTATCTTTTAAATAGGATATGGAACCTAGATCATAAATTTGGAATCATGGATTCTTACAAACTAGAAAAATGGAATAGTGGATCCTAATTCTAAGAACTACAACTAAGACAACTTAAACTGAAAACAAAACACAAATATAAAGGCTTATTGATATTATTATTGATAGGGGTGAACCCGATCACCTCTTTGATACCTTAGAACACAAACGCTTTGATGCCAATTAAGACCACTCTTCAAAGCTAAAAGAATTAGCTCGAAGAACAAACTAAAAACACAAGATTTTTCTTTGGGTAGTTTTCACTACCTCTTTTTGTTCTTTTCATTGATTTAAATATGGTACAAGAAAAAACAGTGAGATCATGGTTAGCACAACATAATTGATGGTGTACAAAAAAAACTTGGTTAGCACATTATTGACTTAGTTAACACGTTATTGATGCTTCGGATTCGGTTTTCTCATCTGGTTTGATGTGTGGTTTAGACATTGACAATTCATGGCTCATCAGTTTGCATAGGTTTTCTCTGACTCCAACCCCCTTCTCTCTTCCTCCTCATGCTCATTATATAGCTTCCTCCTTTGAATCGTTAAGGTGCCTTCTTTTCCTCTGGCAAATTCTCCCTCCATTAATGCGGTTTGACACACATTAACTTCTCTTTAGTTCTTCTTTAATGGTGAGCTTATTTTATGGGATTTTGAACATGTAGGCTGGTATCTCCTTTGGACCCTCCTTTCATCTAGCTTCTCCTTTTCTTTGCGCTAATGGGTCGCGAGACACATTCAATTCTATTGGTTCAAATTGAATTCTATTCGAACCGGAGTCGGATATGGTAAGAACCACCTCCAACACACTCTCCGCTACCATTTCTTAACAATCTTCATGAGATTTTTCTGTTATACATTATCTTCAGGGAAAAACTTCTTTAGATTGAAAAACAAAAGATATTTACAGATTTAGTATTCTGTTATAGAAAGTTTCGCTAACTGTAAAATGTGGAGGAAAAAAAGTTTGTTAAAAACAACACTACTGTAACTATAAGTCAAACAAAAAAAACCAACAAGTGAACCAAGTCTGAACCAGAACATAGAGATATATATTCTGATAGATATTTGTAAGTTTTGTTATCTAACTTTCTGAAAAAAAGTAATGGTTGATGAAAATTAGGCAGAGCGTATGTTTCAGTCGTGCTGTATGTGATCCATACCTCGGTTCTAACCCCCAGACACAATGATTCAACTTTTGATTAAAAGAAGAAGAGGCAGAATCGTAAGTACATATAAATATTTATTCGGTTTCGTGTATTACCTGGACCGACCCAAAACCCAAACTATTTGGACACAAGATCCAATCAGGTATTAGAGAGGATTCAAATCCTTATGTATCGATATTCTCGGATTAGATCTCGTTTCAGTTTTTGGGTCTTACCTATACCTACATAAAAGGATCCCTAGTTAGTAAACAATCATGTGTACCCATCAACCTGTTAATTTAAAACTTTCATGAAAAGATGAGACTCATAACCATATACTTAAACACTAATAATATTATAAGAAAATATGAGTATCTGCACTGCATGCATAATTCTTTTCATATCTTCCAGTTTACATTTTCTCATAGTTTATTTATTATCACTAGGTTTATTTCTCGCATTACGTTGCATCTTTTTAGTATTTGTTTTCCAATTTTTCTCATTTACTATCATTTTTTATTTATAAAAGAGTAGAACATAAAAAGATTCTGTTGTATTTTCAATATATATATATATATATATATATATATATATATATATTCAGTAACAAGTATATAAATAATAAAAGTACTATTTTTCATATAATTAAGAGGAATCTAAAACTTACATAAAATGATTAGGAAAACATAGAAACTGATAAGATATTTAATTTTAGCAAAAAAAAATCTTCTTAAAATTTTCACTCATGGCAAATAAGATTATAAACTTTAAAGCTTTGAAATTTGTTCCAACAATTGATAATAACAAAAATCACATTCAGAAATTTTTCTTTACAAATTTAGCTAACTATAAAAAATATTTTAAACTGTTAAAGCATAAAAAATTTACTAAATATAGAGAAAGTCGTAGTTGTTTTCCTTAAACTTTCCACTTCTTTTGAATTCATAGTCTAATAGCTCAAGTAAACTTCCAAACATAAATATATCAAAACATCTTTATTAAATAACATAATAATATTTGAACTATCCTCGCGTTACATTTGTCACTTAATAGTGTGAATATTTGATCTGTCTTGGAAAAAATTCTTCAAACAAAAATTTCAACTAAAATTTTTCTCCTTAAGATTAAACCACAAAAGTTAGCTTGAAAAGTCACAAACTTTATTCTCTTCAAAAATTAAAGTCTGTTAAACAAAATTTTAAATGTAATAATTTGGTGGATGTAGCTAGAATGTAAGAACATTTTCATGTTGGAACTTTTGTTTTTGTTCGCTTGGATCATTCGCGAAACTGAGATTTTATCTATTTTAATATGTTTTAGCAAGATTCACAATTATATTAATTGAGATTAATAAAAAAAAGTTAAACTAAAGACTCGAATAATAAAAGCTGAGTAAAACCAAAACTCATTCAAAATAATTAAAAGAAACACTTTTCTCTAAAAAATGTATTAATATTCAAAATTATTAAATTAAAATATATCATGGATATTTGTAACACATTATCTTTTTTTTTCATAACCAACACAAAATATTATATATAGGTTAAAACGTACACGTAAACAATGAACAATAGCTAACGATATTTAACACAAGTATTAGGACATAATGTATATTCTGTATAATATCAGAAGCATTATGAAAAAATAATGTCATAACATATTAGAAGAATGAAAGATGAAGTGGATGATGAAGATAAGACATAATTTAAAACTTAGTGAAAATATCTTATATACAAATAGGAATACAAAAGATTTAGAAAATTGTTGATATTTTGAAATTCGTATATTTATATAATTGATTTCATTTTTAATGTAATTATATAAAGTAAAAAGAGAGATAGAAAGATATGCGAGAGATGTATTCTTATGTATAAATTTTTTAAAAAAAGTTATGATGTGGATTAATATTTTTATTTTGATTGGTTTATCATCTTTCATTTTTGATGATGTTTCAATTTTTCATGACTCAAAAATTCTTAGAAGTAATACATGGAAAGACACTTATATTATTATAGTATTAATTTTACATATATTTTTGTTTTGGTATAGTTTTTGGTGAGAACGCGAACTTTTAAGGTTGCAACTTATTATATACTCGTTAGTCTCTTTTTATAACATATTCTTTTACATATCACTAGTAACTCATGACCTTTTCTACATTATTTAAGATTGTCATAAGCTAGTAGCTAAGTGTTCTTTTGATTATTTGGAACAATTTTTTAGTTTTCCTTAAGAAAAATATGCATAAAACCCGAGGTTTCATTAGCCAAAACAATCTGAATAAGAATCATATTAAACATTAAGCTGAATTATTTTTGTCTATTAGTCAATCTATTTTACTTTTGCATAGACACAGAGGATTTAATTATTTCAATACTACAAGACAATCATGCATGCATTTATCCATTTATACTAAAAAATGTACATGCAATGCAAATCGATGTTAAAATTTCAAATAAATATATTTATCATGTTTAGAGTTATCAATCTTAACATTAAGCAAATACAAGCATAAGTTAATATTATCTGTCTAAAATACAACTTATAAAAAATATTTCGATATAATATGTATCAAAAACTGTTTATATACATAGTGAAATAGGTTGTTTAAGAAATATTTAGATTTAAATTGTTTTTAGTCTCTTCATCCAATCAAATAGTGGAGAAATCAAGAAATCCACATATCTAGTAGTTCTTTACGAGCTTATAATTATCATAATCGCAAGTTACAAGAGGTTAACGTACCACCATATCATTATCTGAATAATTATCTTCGACCATCTGTAATTTTGCACAAGGTTCCAAACATCATATCCAAATGCATGCGTTTGGATCCCTAAACAATGAACAATAATTGTTGGGGTCAAAAATAGTCACAACGAAACCAGCGCCTAAAAATCACCACGAAAATGTTGTCTCTCTTTCGGGAACAAAAATCGTAAGGAGATTGTCAAATTTGAGGTTCTTGTCGTTTTGACGATCTCCTCTCAACCAAACATCAAAACTCCGCGTCTAATCAACCATAGGCGATCACTTCGCAAAGTCTAGTCACCCGCAAGCAACTAAATGTGAGAGTATCGAAATCAACGCCCGAGATTTCCGGATAACTCCCGAGAGATCTCAATAGACAAGTTTCGGAGCGATAAGAAGTCACCGTAAACATCGGATAACCGCGTCGCTTCGGAAACACGAGCAAGATCTAGTCGCCCATGGGCGACTATAGACCCTCGGCAAGTTGCGACTAGACACGGACAACGTCTAGTCGCCCACGGTTGACTAGACCACGTCCTCTCGATTATCTTCTCCTTCGAATCTCGGTTTGACTGTCTCTTGTTTCGTCTCGATTGGAGTTTTGGTTAAAGTTTCACGATAATAATCGTAAAGACTTGTTCTTTTCGTAAAAACTTCATATCAATCGTATAAAACGATAACGGTACTCTCGAACACCGACACTATCTTAACTATACGATTGGTCTTATCACTTCGCGAAACCATCACTGCCTAATCGTATGGAAAACGATTTCTCTGTAAGAAATCGTAAAAGTCACTTAATCGCAGAACGGCTCAAAAAGCCCAAAACGCGATAAAAGTCCGCTTACGATTCCGGACGAGATTGGGCCCAACTACATTAACGATTTACCCGAGTTCTGCCAAAGATAAATGGAAAACGCGATAAAGTCAAGTTTGGAGATAAATATGGAAAATCGAGAAGATAAGTAATATTCTCGAAAAGTGATATACTCGAATCACAAAAGAAATATTTCCGCGGAATGATATACTCGAATCGAGGGCAAAAAAGGAAAATCGGTCGAGCTATGAAGGCATATATAAGATGGACGAAGGAGAAGGACGGAGAGACACAGAAATTTCTTCACAACTTAGCACTTAGAGCAATTAGGTTATTTTTCGTTTTTGTTAGCGCGAGCTGCGACTCAACTAGGTTTACAAGTCTTAGGCTGTTAGAACTAGGATACTCACCAATAGCTTTTGTGGCCACGGCTTATCACCTGTTGTAACGCAGATTCGAAATAAGATCTCAATTGCTCAACTCTGTTTTTGATTCTCTTTTACTTTTACTTTGTCGTCTGTTTCTTCGTATTTTAATCTCTTGTTGTTTGGTTTAGCAGAAATCCGGGACATCAAGGAAAGTTAGGGTTTCCTGGCTTTCCTTCAATTACGAAAATCGACAGTGCGAATTTCGGTTCCCACAGTTAGACGCTAGAAGGAGGGTTCCTATTCATTCAGGGTTCGGATCAATCTAACTCGTAGCCGCAAAACGCTAGATCAAATATGACTACAGACGACCAGAGCAATCAACCAGCTCGTGACGGCGACGGTGCTAACAACAACGTTGAAAACACTCCGATAACAAATAACACTGCGGTCAACACTGACGCAAACATCACAGTGTTCGAGGAGATCAAAAAGATGTTCTCGACTCTCGAAAAAAAGTTGGCCGAACAAGATAAATTAACTAGCTCTCTCGCTCAACAGGTTGAAATCCTAACCACGAGGACTAGAACTATTCTTCCGCGCGGAGCTACCTGACTCCACGGAAGAATACTCGACTTCACCACTCCGCTCAGCATACTCCAGAACACGCATGAAAAACCATCGGAACAAAATTTCGAGGAAATAACCCTTGTCGCAGTGCGGAACAACGTGGATGACCTTCCGATTCTCGAGAAGGAAACATAAGAAAACGAATTCAAGCGAATCGACATGCACTTCAGTGATCAATCCGATCCCACGGATGAAGACGCGTACGTACACCCAAGAAGGGTTAAGGGTCGCGCAACACGGAAAAGCTCTCAGCTCGTTGAACCTGTGACAAAAGAAGAAAAAAAATCTATTTTGTGTAGAGCAAGAGAAACATGCCGAGGAGAAAGCCAGATTCATTCGCAGTACACGCCGGCCATCTCATAAAAAAACTTACGATGATCTTGACGAGATTCACGATCTCCATGACTACATCACGAAAACAGCAACAGAGGTTAAAGCGGTAAAATCGCAGATCCACCACGCGACCAGTGCCGCACCAGAGATTAATAGGCTCCTCGAAGAGGCTCGAAAAATCCATTCACTGCTTCCATATCCAACACCAAAGTCTTGGATCCTGGGAAGGTGAAAATCCTAATGTATGATGGAACCGCCGATTCGAAAGCTCACCTGCACACTTTCCATATCGTGATGGCGAGATCCAAGCTCAAGAAAGGCGAAAAAGACGCTTGCTTCTACCACTTCTTCGTCGAACATCTCCAAGGAGCGATTCTTGAGTGGTTCTCCCGTCAAAAACGAAACTCCATCGAAAGTTTTCATCAACTCTCCTTGGAATTTCTCAAACAATACTCCATGTTTATGGACAGAGAAACCTTCGACGTCGATCTATGGAGCCTGTCTCAAAGAGAAGATGAATCTCTATGAGATTTCATGAAAAGCTTCAAGATATTGTGTCGAGAGTCAGTAGGATCAGCGACAAGGTGGCAGTAGACGCGCTCAGAAAAACCCTCTGGTACAAGTCGAAGTTCAAAAAGTGGATAACTCTCGAAAAACCACGCACTATTCAGGATGCACTTCATAAGGCTACGGACTTTATTATCATCGAAGAAATGATGAAAGTTCTATCGCAAAAACACAAACCAGTGAAGGCGTCCTCGAAAGACGTTACATCAGAACAGAAGACGAAAAAGAAGATCCCTCGTAACAACAAGTATGTCCATCACGAGGGAGAAGATGTCAAGGGGGCACATAATTACGCTATAAACTCTCCGTCCGAAAAAGATAGGACATCGTGGAATACCTAGATGTGGAACACGTCGTACAATGAGAACACCTTCTGCGAGTTCCACCAAACAAAAGTTCACTCAAACGCAAACTGCAAGGTTCTCGGAGCAAGGCTAACGTAAAAACTGCTCGCGGGGAAAATCTCAGACATAACCAGCGTAAAAGACCTCATACGCGATACAGACCACCATCCCAGAACCGACAAGGCACCTCCAGGAGATGCCACGCCTCAAGGAACTTAACCGGACGAAAAACACGGAAGGAGACCCAACAACAAAGGCTACGACTCCAATCGCCGTAGAGTGAGTATGATCATCGGAGGGTCGCAATACTTTCGCGACACCGTCTCATCGATAAAAGCATACCACCGAAAGGCCTAGTCAAGTGCAAATTGGTTTATGCCGCTCCACACCACAAATGACACTCTTCCTTTCGAGGAATATGAAACTATCGAAATCGAAAAACCTCATAGAGATCCCCTCGTGATCAACCTTTTCATAAAAGACCTCGAAGACGCTAGGATCCTCATCGACAAAGGAAGTACCGTCGATATCATCTTCCACGATACCTTCAACAGGATGAACATCGATTTATCCGAGGTAACACCCACGCCAAAACCACTAATGTGTTTCTCTTGTACGACGTCAATGACTCTCGGATCGATCAAGCTTCTTGTGATGGCCGAGGAGACCATGAAAGTCGTCGATTTTGCGGTCGTCAACATCATACGTATTGTACCGACTTCTTGGACCCGCAATCTTTTCACTGACTAAAGCAATAGAACGAATTTTTGGCTTAACATTGCACCTATACCCGTCTTGGAGGCATTCGAGTGTAACTCAAAGGGGATCGAAAAGTTAGAAAGCGCCAAAACTGGAGCGGAAGTAAGCTTAAGCTTTATGTCATGAAATGCTCGATCAGCATCGTCGATCAATTAAAAGGTTATGGCCTTCATGCAGTCCGTTAAAGGAGACATGATACTACTAAAGTGCGGCACAAAATGCCTATAGAAAGAGGCGAGGCCATGAAAACTACAAACCTCAAAAATCGTAGTCGGCGCTGACCACGAACTAATGGTCTCCACTTTTGTCGGATCCACTCTCAAGCCCTCTCCGGAGATGATATATCCCAAGAAAAGAACCTCCAAAACCCCAAACGCGCACTTCTTTGCAGCTCCATACAACCGTTCTTGCCGCAAAACCAGGAGAACGTCTCGCAAGTGCATTAGATGATCGGCCAAAGAACCACTAAAGATTAAAATGTCATCAAAGTACACAACAATGCACTTACCAATAAATGGGCGCAATGCTTGGTCCATACCTCTCATAAACGTGTTGGGAGCATTTGATAACCCAAAAGGCATCACCAACCACTCAAATAATCCTTCACACGTCTTAAACACCGTTTTCCACGCATCACCCGGTTTAATTCGAATCTGATGATATCCGCTCTTCAAGTCCAATTTAGTAAAAATCAATATTGATCCTATTTGATAGAAGAGATCATCCAAACGAAGAATGGGAAACTGGTAGCATGTTGTTATCTTATTAATTGCTCTGTTGTCGACGCACATTCGCCATGATCCATCCTTATTTGGAATCAACAAAGCGGGAACCGCACACGGGCTTAGACTTTCCCGCAAATACCCTTTGGTGAGTACCTCCTTCACTTGACGACGTGACTCGTCATGTTCAGTCGGACTCATGCGATAATGAGGTCTATTGGGTAGGGAAGAATCTGGCAACAACTCAATGGCATGTTGAAAATCTCGCAAAGGTGGGAGTCCAGCATGAAGCTCCTCCTGAAAGACATCATTGAACTCACGTAGCAAGGCCTGAAAATTCTTCGGCACATGTGCTTGAACTGCCTGTGACGGAGTGGTAAGCAACACAAAAACACGACCTTCACTTCGTATTTCCACTAGAAACTCAGCCTTCGACAATAACAAGGCTTGTTTGACCTGAGAATAAGCTAAAGGTGGGAAGGGAAGATCGACTGCGGAGACGGAAGGAGGTGTTGCGGAATCCTTTGAAGGAAGTACAATAATTCGTTTGTCTTTGTAAGTAAAAGCGTAAGTGTTTGCGAAACTGTCGTGTGACGTACGACGATCAAACTACCACAGTCTTTCTAAAAGAGGATGACAATCATCCATACGCATAACGTGGCAACACACAATGTCTTTGTAACTGGAGCCAATTGAGAATGGCACTTTGCATCGTCTAGAAATTTGCAAATCAGTTTTCGCACTCAACCAAACCAACTTATAAAGGGTCAGATAGGGCTCAGTAAAAAGGACTAGCTTAGTGGTTGCTTCCTCAGAGATAACATTGGTGCAGCTACTCGAATCAACAATAAAACGACAAACCTTTCCGCGGATTGTACAAGAGGAGTGAAAGATACTAGTTCACAACCAAGACTCTTCAATGCCCTGTGGAAGAAGGCAATTTCGACGAATGACCAAAGCAGTGCCCGTATCCCCTTCCACTTGTTCTTCTTCGAGATCTTTGTACTCGTTTTCATAAGTATCGTGACGAGCTTCATCTTCTCTAAAAGTCCCCTATTATATGCAGGTAAACGAGCTGCTCATTGAGCCAAAGGTCCCTCAGTAGTCTCTGGAGCTGCTCATCTGGGATATGTTCTGATTGCTTAGCCGCATCAATGAAGCCCGATCGTGCACGAGCACTAGTAGTCGACCAGGATGACGCAGAGCTTCACGAGTTGAGCTCTATCAACATTGCGCGTTGATGTGCTTCAGAGACCGTCAATGGATTAAACTGCAGTAAAGAGTTTTGAAGCTGTTGTTGTAGGCCGCCGATGAACCTGGAGACCAACTGATCCTCTATTTCACTTAGTTGGTTTTGGGTAAGGAGAGAAAAAATTCAACGGCGTAGCTTTGTGTAGATCGAACGTGAGTAATTTTATGGAAGAAAAGCTTTGCGCAGTTTTCTTTTAAGCTTCTCCCACGACACGATTTTATCATTACCCTCACGCTGTCGCTGCTCTTTATTCTGTTGCCACCATGCAGAGGCTCGGCCACGAAACCCCGTCGCTGCTAGTGGAACTCTCGCCGCGGATAAACAAAAATACTAGTACCTTAGTTAAAGTAGCTTTTTCCAAACCTATAATCTCAAACTTGTCAATGATACTTCCTAGAAGGAGAGATTACGAATAAAGTGTCGCCGAATCCAATAACTTCACAATGATTGATTAGATGATACTATCTTCCAAATAAGATGAAGGGAAAAACTTTAGATGTAAAGTTTAATCTTCGAATCCCAAGACCGCCCTCTCCATTTGGAACACAAACCTCCCAAGAAACTTTTGATTTATAAGTTTGGTTTGGAGAGCCTTTCCAAAGAAAAGTGCCACACATGCTTTCAATCTCATCAAGGCTCTGAGATGGGAGCCTAAATCCAGCACAACAAAAAGTGGATATACTCGTGATGACTGACTGAATGAGTTACAACCGCCCTGCATAAGATAAAAAACTGTTGGTCCAAGACAAGAACCGGTTGTGAACATTATCAACAAAAGGGCCATAGTCTTGTGAGGTCATGGACTTTATGGTGAGAGGAAGACCAAGATACTGAATGGTGAAATGATTGAGAGGCATACCAAGATCAGCCGTTGAAAGCTTTAGAGAATTGGAGTCTCTCCCAGCGACAAACAATTCCGAATTTGCTGCATTAATATGAAGACCATGCATCCTTGCAAAATTAGACAAAATCTGAAAAATACCCAGGAGAGAGTAGGGAGATCCATTTAAACCAAGACGTCATCAGCAATGCTAAAATGAGGTATAGAAAAAGATTGACACTTAGGATGAAAACCAAAAACATCCACTCGAGCTCCATGGTCAAGTAGCCTCGATAACACATTGTTGATGATGACATATATATATAAGGGGATAAGGAGAAACCCTGGCGCAAACTGCGTTTGCTAGAGAGGAAATCGTCTAGTTCACCATTTATAAACAGTGAGAAAGATGCTCAAGAGATACAAGTCTCAATCCATTTTATGAACAAGATCGGGAGGCCCATATCTCGGAGTACCAAAAGAATGAAATGACATTGTATGGTGTCGGAGGCTTTTGAAACATCATGTTTTAAAGCACATCTAGGAGAGATAGAGACCTTGTGGTAATCCTCGACAAGTTCCATGACTAGAAGAACATTATCAAGGAGTAAACAACCAGAGATAAATGTGCTTTGGTTGAGTTTGATCATCTCATGTAAGAGCTTGCATAAAAGATTAGTTAGAATTTTTGAGATGACCTTGTAGACCATATTACAACAAGCGATCGACCTGTAATCTTTCATTGTGGTGACATCCACTATTTTTGGCAGGAGCGAGAGCAAGGTATCGTTAACCCCAAAAAGAAGAACACAATAGAGAAAGAAGGATGAACTGCCATAATAAAGTCTCTTCCTATTATTCCCCATGAAGCAATGTATAATTCCATCGTAAAACTGTTTGGACCTGACGCTTTGTTGTTCAGCATAGAACGAAGAGCTGAAAAATCTCATCATCAGAGACCCGCGACGTGAGGAGAAAATGATTAGCTTGTGAGGTGCGATAATCCAAAATATCACACAAAAAGCGTCAAATAGGGCGGATGTGTCTGAGGGCACGATTTGAAGGAAGTCTAGGATGTGATTAACCACTTTGAGCTTTATGTAATTTGGATCCGTAAGAACCACGCTAGAATAAGAGGTAAGTATAAGAATAGCATTCTTTGAAGGACGAGCTTGAGAGACCCGATGAAAAATGTGATGTTCTAGTCACCCTCTTTTAACAAACGTATCTGAAACTTTTGACAAGTGAAACTGCTCTTCTATTGAGGCGAGGTGTTGCCAACATTGAGTACTATAAGCCACAACTTTTTTGCGTGCAGGGGGAGGATAAGAGAGAAGTTCCTCTTGGAGATAGCATAACTCATCAAATACATCCTTTGTCCGCTGAGGCAAGTTACCATAGGATTCCCGGTTTAGATTTTGGGGAGGTTGCTATAAGGACTTTAATTTAGCATGAAATTGTGATAGGGGCTCTTCGAGAGTGAAAAAGAGGAGGCGTTTAAGACCATATTTCAGTAATGGTGTGGAGAAACAAGGGTGCATAACAAGGAAATCGAAAAATCGAAAAGGTTTACGATTTGTTGAGATTGAGGTAGAGAGAAACACTTGACAGCGGAGGTGGTCCGAGATATCACCCGCATTAAAGACCACATATGAGTGGGAAAAATAAGTAAAAAAGCTTTTTTGATGAGATTCTCTTGTTCATTTTTCCACTATGTGATCGAGGGTCCTTGATAAGCGGAATCTATGAATACATAGGAGAGAATCGATTCCTGGAAATTCCTCATTTCGCGACCATGTGATCTGTGTTCAACGATATTGGAGTGGTCGCTAAGAGATAATGTCTGATTAAAATCCTCAATAACTATCCAGGTAACATTACTGGTAAAATACATCTTCGTACGAAGAAGGTCTGACCAAAAAATCAGACGGTCTGAAGAGAAATAAGAGGCATAGAAAAAGGAGCATATGAAGAATTCATTTGTTTCTTAATAGCGAACCGAACAAGAGATTTAGTTGACTAGACACCAACAAGGGAATAATTTCTGCAGAATCAAAGCAAACT
This sequence comes from Anastatica hierochuntica, assembly GCA_900406275.1. NCBI lineage: Eukaryota > Viridiplantae > Streptophyta > Magnoliopsida > Brassicales > Brassicaceae > Anastatica > Anastatica hierochuntica. The sequence continues at coordinate 16,803 of OVAN01003381.1, forward strand.
ACCAAATCCGGCCGAACTGATGACATGAGTAATTCATAAGAATGGACTAGCCAAGAAGAATACTAACACAAATAGGAGAGCATTTAGCTTTCTGAACCCTTGTTTCCAGAAAGCAACCAAAGACAGGCTTAGCAGCTTGAACCCAACATTTAAAATCTGAGTGTTTACAAGGCTTATTAAAGTTCCCGAAGGTTCCAACAGAAAAAGACATGACCATTAGGGCTTCCTTACGGAAGCACTCTTGTTCCGAGTTTGACCGTTGGACTTATTTTTTATATGCTTTAGATTATTTACGATTTATGTGGCTCCCAAGGTTGTACCAAGGATGAGTTATCCAAATTCATGTAATGCCAACTTAGTATCTCGTATTTCCCCTTCCTCCTCATCCTCATTGATCTTCGAGAACCTGAAAATGAGGGGAGACATGGAAATTTTTGGTTATCCGGCTTGAAGTAGGAGAATGTTTAGCCACTTTCTGAGCCATAATCCAATTGTTGTGGTCTCCCGAACCAGCAACATAATCATTTTTATGGACAAAAGCAGAGACATCAGACATATTACCAACAAAAACAGAGGATGTGCGGTCTGCATAAAAAACAACGAGCTAATCACTATGGCCCCTCATAGAATCCAATGATCTTGTAGAACCAACCAGTTTGGAACCATTAGTTGTGTGTGTGTGGTTAAACCATTAGCATTGTTACTTCTACCAGAAGGACCCTCATTGTTAGTAATAACATCATGCTGATGAGAAGGAGACGAGTTAGCACGAGACATGTAAGCTTTATTGGCAGTGGTTTTAGAAATTGTGTGGATACAATCTTTAACAAGGTGGCCCCAACAGATGCATGTAGAACATCTAGGCGACAACCATGGGTAGCTCACAAGGATCATAATGTTCGAACCTTGTATACATATACAACTTGGCAAAGGTTTCTCCAAATTTGTGATCACTAAGATACGTGCAATATCCAGGCGTGTGCATCTCTTAGTATTAGGATGGAGCCTGTATACTGTGCCTATGATACGACCAAGGAACCATAACCCATCATCATAAAATAAGTGTTCTGAAACATTCTTCAGGTCAACCCAAATTGAAATTTCTTTCAGATCAAGTTATGACGAGGTTGTCGAAGGACACCACTCTTTGACCACCATTGGTATGACAGACATATGCCAAAATTTTCTATGAAGAACTCTATTTATCATTTGCGTATTATCAATCCGGAAAAGAACAACTATCGGGGACATGAACTCTATCCACCTTTGAAGGCTTGAAGTGAGAGGTCTAAAGACGGTTCACAGTGGCATGAACCTTAGCAATATGCGAGGCATCACCTACAAAGTGTCATATACTGTAGTTTTCCTAGAGAGGTTGTGCGTTTGCTGTAATTTCATTAGGAATAACCATCCCTGCAATACCATCGTTCATGAAAAAAACATGGGAACCAAAACACAGGGAAATCTTTTGGATCGAGGTCCATGTTTGACTTAACGGGAGATAAGTGAGGATCGGAGAACGAGTTAGGGGATCCAAGGCAGTGGCCAAGATCAGCTTCAGGAGGAGCGGACAACATGGACCTCTAGAGACCGCACTACAACAGGGTCTCACTCTCTAGGGTTCTCGCTCCAATTGAAATAACTCCTTTAAACTTAAAAATCTTAACAACAAAGAATACAATTTTTTCATATTCTTCGATTCTAAATTTATAATCTCAACAACAAAAGAAATAAATTTTCGTATTCTCTGACTAAATATTGGTTTAAATATAATGCATTTAATATAACAATTAATTTAAAAAATTTTAATTTAAGAATGACACTTGTCGTCTTTACATCAACCGGAAATGATGACATGACATATTTTTGGATAAAGTTGGATTTTATAATATTAACTAGGCTAACACTTGCACATACGCATAGACTTTTCTAAACTATAATTTTCTTTCAAGTTTAATGTTGCTTTTAACTTATTTTTTCTCCAAAATCATTTTTTAAATTTTAATGCAAAATTTGGAATTCATTTATATATTTGTTCTTGTTAGCTATATAAAATAAAAAATTTAAAGTACATAGAATTCAAAATTGACTATCTCTCCAAAACTATATTTAAACATTTAAGTTGTTTTCTAACTTGGATGAAAAACATTTAGCAAAATGTGGAACGTTCCTACCTCAAACCAATCCGTAGCAACCATAAAATAACAAAAAAAACATAATAATGATGAAAATTTTGTGTCTTAAGCAGGAATTCCTTGTTCGTGTTCTTTGAATATGTAAATATGGTGCTGAATAGTTACATACTTAAGTTAAATACAACTTTTCAATTACACTAAAAATCCAAAAAGAATATTTTTTACTTCTCCAACTATCGGATCCATGGGTAGGCTACATGCTCTCCTTCCATCCCCATCCTAGTAGGGATTCGATCTCGTGAGTTAGCATCTGACACTTTGCATCCCGATTAATCTTGAAAAGGCAAGTGAAGTTGGGAAACACAGCCTCACACTCCTTGGGCAAGAGATGCTCCCACCACAATTTGTTTCCCACTAAGAAAACTTCTATGGATAAAATTGTACAAATAATTCTTTACACCCTAGGTTTACAAAAATATGATATAAAAAAAAACTAAAATGAAAATAAAGTATATCTTGTCCATTCACAAATGTGTAGTTTCAAATAAGGCTCTCTGATTGCATTTCAGCAAGAAATGAACCAACTTCTATATCTTTTTACTGGCACTGATGGAAAATTTCCCCAAAAGAATATGCAGATGTGTTCTTGCCGATGAGTATTCCTAGAAAACATAAAATTGTTACTTTAATCATAGTGTGCAAGATGACCGAAATGATCTTGCTACCCAAATTCATATGTATGGCAACTTCTCTACCGAAACGTTGTGAAACTACAGATTAATGTACCATAAGACTCGTGCTTTGGTATGCTCTGTTGCATGACAAGTCCATTGTAGCAGTAGATGAGGATGTTCGATTTGGATTTGTGGCAGCAGACGATCATGTCCAACATCTCCCTCCACGTTGCACATTGTTCAAATCCACAACATCACATGCATAGAAACTTGAGAAAAGCACTATTAATGAGCTGAACACAATGAGTAAAAGTAGAAAAATGATACATATATATCATAGTCTCTTGGCATATAGAGAGATGAAATTGTAACCCCTAATAGTTTAACCAATAGAAGAAGAGCAACACGAAAATTGTTTGTAACTTCATACTGCTGATTTAATTTTCTATACTAAAAAACCTAAGGACAACATCAAAACATTTCTTCACTGGAACCAATTGAACTACTTGGTTGATAACCTAATTACATGGACTTGGTTGATATCATAAGCACATCTTTTCGAGATTATCTTGTTTGCTCTAATACTAAACATAAATATACTTTGAAGATCCCAAGGCGAAATCAAATGCACATAAACAAATTAATTTGTGTCTCGTATAAATAGGGAGAGATAGTGTACCGATGATAATTCTGACATTGACACATACCGAGAGACCAAACACGATGTTCATGGCAGGAGGCTGCAAACAACCTAAAACCAGAGGCGTACACATTAACTTCAGGTCTAATATTGACATGGAAAAAATCCAAGTAAATGTGAGAAAAGTAGAATACTTGTGGTTTAAATAGTTTGATAGCACAATTGCGCCAATATTATTGAGTTTTTTTTTCCCCGGAACAAAGAAAATATGTTTGAGTAAGTGAGTCAGGTTAGGGTTTTGATGCGATATCGCTCACATCAAGCTACATAGAGGAGATGAAGATTGGTGTGATTACGTGATAAACTCCGGAAAAGGATTCATCATGGAACATCTTGACGAGAGAATCTAAAAATAAGAATCAAAGTTTTGTCGCTCTGGCTTCTCTTGTGATTTTAAGAAAAAGGAAAAGGCAAATGATGTTCAACTCTTTAAAAAAGAGGAGTGTTGATGTGTCAAGTCATGTGAGAGAGTTGATCAATTTTTATAGTATATATTTTGACACAAGGAAATGCAAATGGAAGACCAATGAAGTGTTGGCCCAACAGTAAAAATCCTTCAAAATAAAGAGAGACCACGAGTTTGACATGCGATGAAAGAGGTTGGCTCGCCAAAGGCGATTATCTTACCTGGTTTGAGCTTACCCTGGAGGATTAGGGGCTCTCGAGCCATAGAGATGTCAAACGGGCCAGCCTGCGTGCAAGTGGCCCGACCCGCACAAATAATTATTTTTTCGGGTTTTACAGGCTGTTCTGTCGTGAGTTGCGTGCTGAAATACTATGTCCAAGCTCGACCCGCATAGTTTAACATGTTTGCGGGATGGCCCACAGGCTAAAATGATGTTTGTTATTTTAATGTTTCAAGACTTGTTTTGTAATTGAGCAAAAGTTCAACGATGCAGGAGAGGAGAAAGAAAAAATATCATCTTCATAGCACCATCCATAATGAAACTTGTGCCTGTTAAACTGTTATATATAATAGATGATATAACGTTATTTTATTTGGAACTGCGTATGTGTATGGATTTCGTATGGGCATATAAAGAGATATCACAAGATCTTACATGTGTCTGAAGAATCAGAGACGAAAAAAATAAGTTTGTCTGCTTGTGTTTCTTTTTCAGGTTTAGTTGCTAAATAGTATGTTAAAAGTATGGTTCTTTCTATTAAGAAAGTCACTATGCCAAACAGATCATCAAACACCAAAGATGTTGTTTAAAATCTTTTAATATATTATCATCTTCACCGGAAAACAGAATATTTCTTGTTCCTTAAAGTCTCATATGGAACATTGTTGAATAATGTTGGCTAATAACATAAAGCTATTTTAATATAAAGTATTAGCTAAAGAGTAAAGATGAACGATTGTATAATTTTTCACAACCTTCACAGAAATTCTATCATCACAAACAAGCATAAGATTTTGACAACTTCATTCACTTTCATCTTGAGTAGTACACCAACACTCATATTTGCTCATAGCTTTAGTTTCCTCGATGATTCCACTATCTGAGCTCTCACGACTTGTTTCAGCTTCTATAACCTTCACGTGGATCTATCATACTCAACCACATACAACCCGCCAACTAGGACTGGACAAATAATCCAGATCCAAAAACCCGATCCGGACCCAAACCAAATAACAAGAAACCAAATCGACCCAAACCCGAGCAAAAACCTGAACAATTCCTAAATTAAAAAGTTCCGGGTACTCAAACTAAACCATAATCGAACCGGGAACCGAACGCGTATCCTAATACCCGAAACATAAGTTAATACATATATATATATATACACATACATAATGATTTTATATATAAAAGTTAATATTTATATTATTTTATTGGATTTTTTTCTGGATAATTCGGTTTTATTCGGATAATTTGGATTTTTTAGGTTTTTGTCGAATTTCGAATGCAATTCGGTTCCTTTCAAAATTCCGAAAACCGATCCGAAATGACCCGAAACTCATCCGGTTCCTAAACGGTTAGTAAATAGATGGATCCAAACTATTTGGAACTGGACAGAACCGATCCAAACCCGACCCAAAAACCGAATGTCCATACCTACTGCCAATTCACCGTGGTGTAACCTACGAAATCCGCAGACCAAACGAGTTCGATCCTCATGATCTACATTTTCATACACAACTTATATTGTGTCAAGGCCCATCCGTAATGGTCTTACTTAGGCTTTGCCTCAGGTTGCGGGCGAGGCATGAACCTTCCAGTAATAGAAAAAAGGAAACGTAATAAGAAATACAATTGGATGAAAGATGCAGGACTTGTTGTAGGTCCTCTGAACTTGAACAACAAACAAAAACATGTGCTAATGTAATGGAAGATTATTAATGATGGGCCCAAATCTCTTTATAAAGCCCATTTATTGTCAGCTTCGGCCCATTATCAGCTGTCGCCTTTTTGCTTCAGATCTCATGAGACTCCGGTGAAGAGAGTTTTCTTCTCTGGAATCGCCGGTGTGTGTGCGCGCTCTCAGGTACAACCTCTGAACTTCCGATCGCCAATTCCATTTTCTCGTCTTCTTCTTCTTAGAGTTTCGTATGTATTAACGGATCAAAAGTGCGAGATCGCTTCATTTTAGTCGCGGATGTTCTTCGAATTTCCATCTAGTAGTTGTCTCATGCTTAGAAATTGAACTGCATTTCCGATTTTGTAGACGACTTGAGTTTTTTCATTCCAGAAATGCCTCCTACTAGTTTAGGTTAAAGCTTGTTTCCTCATTCCCAACTATTCATGTTTGACTTTGTTTTGTGATTATTACTTGCAAGATACGAAATTTTGGTGGGCAAGATGCAGCATACTCCAGTTACCATAGAGGATCAGTTAATATCAAAAGCTGTAAGAGAAGAATGCCCGTGGGAAAACCTCCCTAAACGGCTTCAGTCTATTCTTGGGTCTAAGGATGAATGGCATAGAAGGTTTTTCTTTGTGCTTTCTTGGGATGTCAGAAGCTACTAGCTTTCACTTTGTTAGAGCAATGACCAGTTGTTTCAATACAATTTCTATATTTTACATTTACATATCAGTATCCTTTTTTTTCACTGCTTTGATTCTTTTTATGCAGGGTCACTGAGCATTGTATCAAAAAAAGACTCCTGTGGAATACATGTTTTGCTTGTAAAGTTTGCAAAGAAGGTGAATATTATGAAGATATGATGCGTTACTTGCGAAAGAACCTTGCGGTACGTGTTGATGGATATCTCTTCAAGAGGTCTTCTTTATTTTTATTGCGTTCTAAGAGAGAGTTGATAGAAAATAAAATTTCCATAGTGTCTCTGTTTCTCTTGTCTTTTTCATTTTATTTTGTATTCAATGACATCCTCTGGCAATCAACCATGATGTCTCCACCCATTTCTGCCTACTAAAGTGACAAAGTGTCAGACTATAGTTTGGAATTTGTAATAGTGGCTAACGAGGTTTATGTTCAGACAAGTCTGTGATGGTAATGCTCCTAAGTTAGCTATGGTTCACACAGTTGATAGAAAGAGAGATAGATACTTTTTGACATAGGACATGTTTTATGTTACTGTCCCAGGATCTGTGATTTTAATTGCTTTTTTAATAATTACCTGCAGCTGTTCCCGTATCACCTTGCAGAGTATGTTTGCCGTGTGATGAGGATATCACCATTCCGATACTACTGTGATATGATATTTGAAGTCATGAGAAATGGTATGTTGTTGCTTCACTTTAGAGCTCAATTCTTAAAAGTTCTAGCCAACTATTTTTTTCATCCCCATTCCTTTTAATTTGACACAGAGCAACCTTATGACAGTATCCCAAACTTCAGTGCAGCAGATGCTTTCCGGCTCACTGGCATAGGGCGAAATGAATTCATTGATATCATGAATAAATGCAGATCTAAGGTACTTTGGCATCTAGACTCTACACGGATTTACTGTGCAACATTGCAAGTTAAACTCTGCGAGTTTTCTTTTGCTTTCACTTCCAACTCGAAGAACCTATTCCTGGGTTATGGAAAATCAAAGTTTGCGGAACTCAGGATGGAGTATTTCTTATTTTCATTTTATGGCATTTTAGTTCCTAAAGAAAGTTCAGAGTCGTCATAAAGAATCATTTTAACTCGAGCCAATAATTGGAGGTTATCCAGCTTCTAATATGTCTTGTGCTTTTCATACATGTGTTGAGCTTTCCAGAAAATTATGTGGAAGCTAAACAAATCGATTGCAAAAGAATTCTTACCTACTCAACCTGTGGATTTCCCAATTGACCCTTGGTGGGGTGTTTGCCTTGTTAACTTCACCATAGAAGAGTTTAAGGTGATATAAGCTCTTGTACTGACAGTGAACTAGAGATATCATTAAAATCTTACTGTTCCTTGTCTGATGGCAGATCTTAATCCTTGTTTTTGAATAGAAACTTTCAGAAGATGAGATGGCGACGATAGATAAAATTTGCAAAGAGGAAGCTAATGCATATATCCTCTTTGATCCAGAAGTCATAAAAGGTCTCTATCGAAGGGGATTGGTATATTTTGATGTCCCAGTCTATCAGGATGACCGCTTTAAAGGTGAGCTTATGTTTGCGAAAAACTTTTAACTACTTGTTCTTTGTAAAAGCCTTTGCTTCTATGTATTTCTAGGGTGTAGAGTGTTGAACTTTTACTAAGGCATACAATTTCATATCAGAGGCTTCGAAAGCCAGAGTCATAATCAGCTCTTCATATTCTTAAAACTTTTTTCATCGTTTGTCAATACAATTTCTATGTTTTTCTTTTAACATTGAACAAAGCCAGTTCAATAGTCTGTGTTCAGATCGCAGTTGACCAGTCTCCTATTTTCTCTTGTGAGACTAAGAATTTCAATGACATGCTTGCCCTCTTGATCCCTGTTTCAGTTTCAAAGCTGGAAGGGTTCATTTCCAACAGAGAGCAGTCTTATGAAGATCCTATTGAAGAGTAAGGAATTATTGGGCCACATCTCATCTTGGGTTTAGTGTGTCCTGAGATTATCTTGGGGTCTAATCTCTTCAACTTCATTTTGCAGATTACTCTATGCAGTTTTTGTAGTTTCAAATGAGAACTCAACAGTTGCAGAGCTGGCATCCACTTTGCAAGCTGACCCAGCTCAGTTACAGGCTGCTGCATCTTTTGTTTGCCGGTTAGGATGGGCTGTAAAGCTAATTGATCCAGCTTCTGTGCTTCATGACAAGATTATGCCTGGGTCTCCACGTACCATTCTCAGTGATGAAGAAGATGCATCACGTGCTGGTTTAGGCTCTGCGTACATGTCAGCTGATGGTGAGACGGCTCAGCATGAAGATAATTTAGGGACGGAAAGCTCTGGATCACGTTCTAGTCATGTTCGGGTTGCTTTCATAGTTGATGCTAATATAACATCATATCTAATGATGGGCTCTGTGTCTCCAGGTATCACTTTTTGCATTATTCTCAGCTTATAATCATTAACAGCCCATGAATATCACCTGTAAAAGAATCACTTTTTTCATTATTCTAATATATTTCATTCTTGTTAATGAATGCTGTTATAGGATTGAAATCTCATGCTGTAACACTCTATGAAGCGGGAAAACTCGGGCATACTAGTATCCCGGACCTTTGCCAGGATTTGAGCACATTGGAGGGAGCAAAATTTGAGGGTGAACTGCAAGAATTTGCTAATCATGCATTTAGCCTTCGCTGTGTCCTGGAGTGTTTGATATCTGGTGGAGTTGCTACTGATACAAAAGTTGACACGATGGGGTCGGGAACTTTGAGCAATGATGAGGCTGTAACTCTTCTTGCAGATGTTAATTTGCCTGAAAATTCGGGAGATTCTTTAACCTGCCAAAATAGTGAGACTTCAGATGCCCCTCAGGAGGATGCCTTGTCGACAGAGTGCGTCCCTGAAAGCACTGAGCATGAAGCTGCTTCAACTACACTGTCCATTGATGCGACTGCCTTGACTGAGACCTTCAATTCTAACCTAAGCTTTCAGGATGATGGAAAGCTAATCACCATAGAAGGACCCGACAGCGGTAAAGGAAACAAGAAAAGGAAGAGATATCGCGTTGATATTCTCCGTTGTGAAAGTCTGGCTTCTCTAACACCAGCTACTCTAGATCGTTTGTTTTCCCGTGATTACGATATTGTCGTTTCAATGTGTCCTCTTCCACTTACGACTGTTCTACCTGGCCCTTCAGGCCCTGTTCATTTCGGTCCTCCCTCCCATTCATCCATGACACAGTGGATGAAACTGGTATTGTATTCAACTGTGGGATCTGGGCCTTTGTCGGTTATATTGATGAAAGGGCAGTGTCTGCGGATGCTTCCTGCTCCACTAGCTGGCTGTGAGAAAGCTCTTATTTGGTCTTGGGATGGGTCTTCGGTTGGTGGTTTAGGAAACAAGTTTGAAGGTAACTTGGTCAAGGGAAATATACTGCTGCACTGTTTAAATTGCCTTCTCAAATGCTCAGCTGTTCTCGTTCAGCCTCTCAACAAGCATGATCTTGATAGCTCTGGAAGAATTGTTACTTTAGATATACCATTACCCCTAAAGAACTCTGATGGTTCCATTCCTCATCTTGGCGATGAGCTTGGACTTCCCCTCGAGGAAAATACAAAGTTGAATTCTCTCTTAACTAAGCTGGCGAACAACATGGAGTTATGGACAGTCGGTTATATTCGCCTTTTGAAGCTCTTTAAAGCAAAGGATTCCTCAGGATACTTTTCTCCTGACGATGATGAGAAGTATGAATGGGTCCCTTTAACCGTGGAGTTTGGGCTGCCACTTTTCAGTCCAAAGTTGTGCAACAATATCTGCAAAAGAATTGTCTTATCAGAGTTACTTCAAGCAGATTCGCTCACGGAACAACACAATGCAATGCAATGCATAAGGAAAAGGTTGAAAGATATATGTGCACAGTACCAAGCAACAGGACCAGCAGCTAAACTTCTTTACCAAAAAGAACAAGCAAAGGAGCCTCCCCGTAATAAGCTCATGAACTATGCAAGCGGAAGGTGGAATCCACTCGTGGATCCTTCCTCACCAATTTCAGGTGCCACTAGTGAATTTCAAAGGTTGAAACTAGCTAATCGCCAACGTTGCCGGACTGAAGTTCTGAGCTTCGATGGTAGCATCCTTAGGTCAGTTAAGTTTCTTCCATGTCTCGTGATTTTTTTTTCTCGGTTTATGAGGAGTTTTCGGATGGTCACAGATCCTACACCTTGAGCCCTGTCTATGAAGCTGAAACTAGGACAATCGACGAGAATGCACCTTTAAACACAACAAAGGCAGATGCTGAAGAAGCAGATAGCCGAGAAGTGATTCTTCCTGGACTGAATCTGCTCTACGATGGTTCGGAGTTGCACCCTTTTGACATTGGTGCTTGCCTTCAAGCTCGTCAACCGGTTGCCCTTGTAGCAGAAGCTGCTGCTGCATCTGCACTTCTCGCCCCAAAGTAAACTATAACCATGGAGACTCTATCGAAGCTTCATAGGGACATCAAGGGAAAAGGTAAAACATGTCAACTGAAATCTTGAATACTATCTGTGCTCATAAGCTACCAGCAACTTATGAACTCTGTGTATTTTCCCTTCTCGTCGATGGCTTTTGATTTTACGTAATAGCTTGACGACACATTTTTCATATTATGTACTGTGTTTTGTGTTAATGCATCTGACCTGTTCTTTGCTACATCCTAAGTTGTATTTGTTTATAGTCAATCTTGTTTAGCACTTTCTCTGCAATTTAGTGATTTTTTGGTTACGTAGAACCTATTTGTAATCAGTGATCCTTTGTGTTGTGGCAATTTGTTGATCTTCATCTTATGCAGATTCTTTAATTTGGCTCCAATCAAGTGATGCTTTCGTGTTTTTATCAACAAGTTAATGGAACCGTGGTTGCTGGAGAAACCAAAGAGCATTGCTTGGACTTGAATGGATTTTTACATATTAGTATTTTGGACGAACGCTATTGAGATGTTGGAGTATCTTTGTTTCAAGTTCTGGTGGAATCATATGATGACTTCCAGCCGAAATCGAGACACAAAGCTGTTTGGCAGAATGGTAATCTTGATATGGAAAATAAGAAAGCAAGAGATAATGTGAGGTTTCATAATTAAGAGAGTTAACTTCTATTAACATTGTCGGGTTTTTTTTTTTGTAAGCTCACATAATTGTCCAGTATCTACACATTTGTTTTGACACTAAAGTTACATGAGACAATGATGAACTTGAAAAACTCCTCTGTAATAAATCTATGAGATTTCGCCCTCTTAAAAAAACATCAGTCTCTTATCCTCTCTTTAATCTCCTATGTCTTTATTGTTTTAATGAAACTAGGTGATATGCTCGCGTAATACACAAGTTAAAAATATCTAAATTGCCACTTGTTTTGGATTGAAATTTAAGTATGAAGATCATCATGAACATATATATTGTATCAACGCTTTTTGAATAATGTTTGTTTTTGTTAAATTTTTTGAATAATGTTTATATTGACTTTTAGCAATGCATACTTATATATAAGTGATATATTTGAACAATATATTCAGCTATTTTAATGTGACTCTAATTTTAAACCAAAATAATAAACTCAAAACTCAAAAAAGTAACCTTCAAAATTTATTTGCAGTATTTGTGATATTTAAAAAAAAGTAAGTTAATGTATTTAGAAATTTTTTTTCATATGAGGGGTTTTTTTGAACAAAAACTTACTTTGTGGTATTTCAAGAAACTCCTCTTGAAATATCAAAATAATATTTAAAAGTAAAATCATTCTGCAAATCAAATATTTTCTAACTTCTAGTAAAAACATCGGTTTTAATTTCATTTAGGAATTATTATTTTACAATGCAACATTAAAATCTTTAATTAGATTTTCTTTTTGCTTACATGATTAATTTTTAGCCATGAAAATATTAAAAAAGATAGATAAATTTACCTTTAAACCTTATTTGCATTTGATATGAAAAATCATTCTTCTTTTAAATATTTCAAAAGAAATTTCTTAAAAGACCACATATCAATATATATATA
>OVAN01003382.1:0-29323 GCA_900406275.1 Anastatica hierochuntica
AGACCAAGACCTAGTAGTAAGTTTGGTTTAAACTATACAGTTAGATTGTTCTGTGTTCAAACTAGAAAGACCTAGTAGTAAGTTTGGTTTAAACTTCATCACAGTCACTTCAGTAATAGCATCAAACTAGAAAGTTCACTGTTCCAACTAGAAAGTTTGATTGCATAGTAAACTCAGTTTGTTTTCTCTTTCAGATTCACATAGAGTTTTACTTATTCTCTTTTAGTTCTAGTATGATTTCAGATTCAAAGTTTTTTAAAAACTCTTTTACAAGTACAATATAGTTCACATTGAACTTTATGTTTTTAAAACTCATTTTATAACTACAATATAGTACAGATTGAACTTATGTTTTTTAAAACTCAATTTAGAACTACATTATATTTCAGATTGAAGTTATGTTTTTAAAAACTCAATTTAGAACTACATTATATTTCAGATTGAAGTTATGTTTTTTAAAACTCATTTTAGAACTACATTTATATTTCAGATTGAAGTTATGTTTTTAAAAACTCATTTTAGAACTACATTTATATTTCAGATTGAACTTATGTTTTTTAAAACTCATTTAGAACTACATTATATTTCAGATTCAACTTCTGTTTTTAAAACTCATTTAGACCTACCAGTTCTCAATATATGCGGATTAAACTATGAAAAGCAGAAGGAAACAAACTCACCAGACACTCTGTGATGACATTTTCCTTCTCTTAAACTCACTTGAACATTACCACCATACAGATTGAGACAACTACACTGACCAGCACACAGACAACCAATGGCATGCCATCTCTAACCCTTCCTTTCTTCTTAGCTAACTCCCACACTGTCTCCTCTAGCTTAACCAGCCTCTGCTCAGTCTCATTATGTTGATCCTTAACCCGCCTAAGTTGTCCTTGAAAGTCACTAAACTCCTCCATTACCGCCACATCCCACCATTTCCAGATATGGCAGTCTCCGTCATCAGCATTCTCACACGTGAAGTACCTTCTGCCTGGATCTTGCTTTGTGTAGGATCTTGCAACAACAGGCTGGGAACCACAATAGCATGTCCTGAGGATTCCTTCATCAGCCTCAGGTTGAGGATCTGCCATTTTATGGCTACTCTCAGCTACATCATTGTAGAAATCAGCTTCTGCTTCAAGAAGAGAAGTGACATCTATGTCATACTCCTCTGATGATAAAGGTTGGCTGTAGCTATATCTTCCCATGTTTCCTTAACCTGAAAGAGATTTACAAGGTAGAAATTAAAACAAGATATGCCCAAATCGATCTGACTCTTTCAACAACAAACTATGAAGAAGATATGCCCAAATCCAATGAAACACAAATCGGCAAAGTTCTTTGTAAAGAATGTGACTTATGCAGAATCTGATGGAACTCGAAATTAGAATCAAAAGTAAAGAATCTGACTTATTAACCTAGATCGTTTAACTCTTAGAACAACAAACTAAAATATCCCCAAATCGATTGAAACCATTATCGATTTCAAACCCTAACTACAGACGAAAAATTCCCAAATCGATTGAAAACCCAAAACCGAACCCTAAACGCGATGAAAACAACATGGAACCTAATCTAAATCCATAAATCAACAAGATTGAGGCTTCGATTTACCTTGATTAGACGAAGACAAGAAATCCCAAATCGCCAAATCGCCTCCGAGAGAGTTTTTTTTTCGTGTGTATCGCGAATGAAAAAAATTTTTCCAAAGAAACGATACATCTCTCGACAGAGCCAATGAAAAATGGCCACGTGTTTAAGGACTCGATCCGTAAAACATCTATTTACGGACCGCTTCTTGCAAAATTGGGCTTAATTTCTTTTCTTTTAATCCAAAAATTATTGGAGAATGAGCTAAAGATCCTTAAAAAACCCCATTGGACTTGGTCTAAGAGAGTTTTCTTGAACGTAAAGTTAGGTCTCGTATTACTATATTCATCCTTTAGTTTTATCTATGGTTCAAAAATCCATAGTTCAATTCATCTTTAAATACAAATTCAATCTTTCACACTCATCTTGAAACTCATGTTACTCACAACACCTCTTCTTTAGGACATCTTTAGACGAATTAGGTTTGTTGATTATCCATATAGCCTATATATAATAAAGTCCATATAAATAAGTTCCGTTTCAGTTTTGTCATTACATTGACAATATTTTGTCTACATCCATTGCAAAGACACAAACGTTTTCTTCAGAAATTCTACAACATTTTACGACATGTGTTATGCCATGCGGCAGATAATGCGAACCCAAGGAAAAAAATCATCTCATCTCATTTCATTTTATTACAAAACTCAAACTAATATACTCTTTTGCAGAGACCCAAAGACCAAACTCATCTTCATAATTTGAATCATCATGTTGCCTCTTCAAGCTTCTTCTGCTCCTCTCTATATTACCTTTTCCTTATCACTTCTCAACTTCGTCTATTTAAATTCAGCTTTAGATTCAAACTCTGGTTTGTGCACTCCTTACCCATGTAACCAACCGCCTCAACCGCCTTCCTCTACAGGTTACTCTCCATACGGTAATCCTCCTCCACCGCCTCCACCACCACGTTCTTACTGCCCTCCCCTTCCACCAACAGGCTGTTGCAACCAACCACCACCTTCGACAACGACGTATTCTCCTCCGTATCCTTACTTTTTTACTCCTCCTTATCCTTACGGTGCTCTCGGTGGAGGAGGAAGCGGTGGCGGCCAAGGAGGAGGAGACGGAACTGGAGCGGCGGCGGTTTACTATTCCTCGTCCGTGCCGGTTAATGTTTTGATGCTTGTATTATCTTATGCTTTTATTGTCTTTTAGCATGGCATGCATATAAAGCTTTACATGAATATGTTTAGCTCTATCAAGAACTAGTCATCCCCTCTTTTCCTGTTATTATCTCAAATTTTTGTGTTAGTATAATTTGTAAGCTTAAAACTCAAATAAAAACTTTAATATATCAAAAATGAAAAAAAAATTATCGGAAAAAATACCACACCACTTTATTTATATTCCCCCCACCCCAAAATTGGAAAACCAACACCAACGAGAGAATATGTAATGCGTTTTAAAATAGTTTTTGATAAACAATAAAATTATATCAAAGCAAACCGGCTATTTCATAAATCCAAAAAACTTAAAAAGCCCAAAAACTAAACCGAGATAAAAATCGAAAACCGGTTAGGAGTTGTGAAACAGTAGAGATGTCAATTGGGTTCTCCCGCGACCAATTGTCCCGCCCCGCCACGGTCTTAATTTCATTTGAATCATTGTGGGTCGTACCGGCGCGGACCGCGGTCTCCATAAGAGCTGACCAATCCCGACCCGCGCCTATATAAGCGGTTAGCGGATCGGCCTGCGGATCATCGAGAAAAGAAACTTTGAAGCTATACACTAATAAAGCTAGAGTTTTTGTTTTATGATTCGGATTGAGTTTTCAAAAAACAAGAAAACGAAATTGAATGTTAACAAGTTGTTAAAAACTCATTCGGATTGACCATATATACACATATATATAAATGATATTTGGGTAATAGTTAAATCAACATGGTTTTTTTTCGCTAACACACAATCCTCGTTAATATAGTCACATTTTTTTAATCACTTAATCAATCCATTAAGATGATTTACAAATTTACAAAAAAAATAGTTATCTTTTAATCTATTCGATGCTAAAGCTATTAATAACGTACAGAAATATATATCTATATAAAAAACAAGATCTCATTTCATGAACCATCATAATTTTTGTTGGGAAGGTTAATTGAAAATATTGTCTTAGATCGAAGTGGATTCTTCAGAACATGTGATATGATTAATTTCTTTTAAAACCAAAAATAAGTTTAAATTTGACATTTTCATCACCAAATTTCATTAGAATTTTTTTTTTACTTATCAAAGTGTCAAAGAGAATAGATAACTAAAGTTTAAAACATACGTAATATAACTAGAAATCCACAANCGGACAACCCGCATAAACCCGCGGTCTAGCCCGCCAAAACCCGCGGACCAAACGAGCCGGGCCCGAGTGATCCGCGTTTTTATGGACAATTTTTACCCGTGTCCAAACCCGCCCCGCAACGGTCTTACTTGGGTCTAATCCGCGGGTTGCGGTCCATATTGACATCTCTAGTGAAACACAAAAAATGTTCAACTCCAAAATAGGATAAAAAATGGAGTAATTTCACCCGTTACACTATTTTAAAGTGAAAAATAGAATAGGTTTAGAGAAAATTTACTTTAAATAAAATTTGAAGGGAAAAATGGGGGTAGGGGGTAGGGTTGGAGATACCCAAAGAATCCGAAACAAACCAATAACAGATCACAACCGTCCACGAGAGGAAAATCTATCAAGACTAATCAACGGTGGTGATCTACGTGGATTAGGAAAAAAATTCTCTCTGGAGTCGTTTCTTCTTACTCTGTTATCTCCAGAAGTTATATCATCAGAAGCATGAATGGCTTCTCTTCCTTTCAACACCATCCCTACTAAACTTCCTTACTCAGTATCATCAAAACCTTCTAAGCATCACGATGAACAACCTCATAACTCTCTCTCCACATCTTACTTTCATCACGTTTCGTCTCTATGTAAGAACGGTGAGATCAGAGAAGCTCTGAGCTTGGTGACGGAAATGGATTTCAGAAATCTACGAATTGGTCCTGAGATATACGGTGAAATCCTCCAAGGATGCGTTTACGAGAGAGATTTGAGCACGGGTCAGCAGATTCATGCTCGGATTTTGAAGAAAGGTGATTTCTACGCGAGGAACGAGTACATCGAGACGAAACTAGTGATATTCTACGCGAAATGCGATGACTTGGAGGTTTCTGAAGCTCTTTTCTCGAGATTGAGGATTCGGAATGTGTTCTCTTGGGCAGCCATTATTGGTGTGAGGTGCAGGATTGGACTCGGTGAAGGAGCTTTAATGGGTTTCGTTGAGATGCTGGAAACTGGGGTTTTCCCAGATAATTTCGTGGTTCCGAATGTTTGTAAAGCTTGTGGTGTGTTGCGATGGAGTCGCTTTGGGAGAGGTGTTCATGGGTATGTAGCTAAAGCTGGTCTTCATGACTGTGTGTTTGTGGCGAGTAGTTTGGCTGATATGTATGGGAAATGCGGTGTTTTGGATGATGCAAGGAAGGTGTTCGATGAAATTCCCGACAGAAATGTGGTTGCTTGGAATGCAATGATGGTAGGTTATGTCCAAAATGGTATGAACGAGGAAGCGATTCGGCTTCTCTCAGATATGAGGAAGGAAGGTATTGAGCCAACCCGTGTGACTGTCTCAACTTGCTTATCTGCTTCTGCCAATATAGGTGGGATTGAAGAGGGCAAACAGTTTCATGCCATTGCCATTGTGAATGGCCTAGATCTAGATAATATCCTCGGAACATCGATATTGAATTTCTATTGCAAAGTTGGTTTAATCGAATATGCTGAGATGGTTTTTGATCGAATGATTGAAAAAGATGTGGTAACATGGAATCTACTTATTTCCGGGTATGTGCAACAAGGGCTAGTTGAAAATGCTATCTACATGTGCCGGTTAATGAGACTAGAGAATCTGAAATTCGACTGTGTCACTTTATCGACATTAATGTCGGTAGCTGCACGCACTGGTAATCTAAAACTCGGGAAAGAGGTGCAGTGTTATTGCATAAGACACGGCCTTGAATCTGATATCGGTTTAGCCAGTACCGCGGTGGATATGTATGCGGAGTGTGGCAGCATTGCTGATGCTAAGAAAGTATTTGATTCCACAGTGCAAAAGGACTTGATTCTGTGGAATACGTTACTTGCAGCTTGTGCAGAGTCTGGTCACAGCGGGGAGGCTTTGAGATTGTTTTATGAGATGCAGCTACAAAGTGTACCACCAAATGTGATAACATGGAATTTAATCGTCCTAAGCCTTCTCAAGAATGGTGAGGTAAATGAGGCCAAGGAAATGTTCTTGCAGATGCAATCATCGGGAATATTTCCAAATCTGATCTCATGGACTACTATGATGCATGGTTTGGTTCAAAATGGTCGCAGTGAGGAAGCGATTCTCTTTCTCAGAAAGATGCAGGAGTCAGGGGTGAGACCAAATGCCTTTAGCATCACTGTAGCTCTCTCTGCTTGCGCAAATCTAGCTTCGCTGCATCTTGGAAGATCAATACACGGATACATCATAAGAAATCAGCAGCATTCCGCTTCAGTTCAGATCGAAACTTCTTTGGTTGACATGTATGCTAAATGTGGAGATATAAACAAAGCCGAAAGGGTTTTCGGAAGTAAGTTGTACAGCGAGTTGCCTCTCTACAATGCCATGATCTCGGCGTATGCATTATACGGTAAACTTAAAGAAGCCGTCACTCTATACAGAAGCTTACAAGAGATGAGCATTGAACCAGACAACATTACAATGACAAGCCTCTTATCAGCATGTAAACACGCCGCGGATACTAATCAAGCTATCGAGATTTTCACAGATATGGTTTCAAAACACGACATGAAACCATGCTTGGAACATTATTGTCTAATGTTCGATCTTCTTGCATCAGCCGGAGAAATAGAGAAGGCTTTAAAGTTAGTCGAGGAGATGCCA
Organism: Anastatica hierochuntica; assembly: GCA_900406275.1. NCBI lineage: Eukaryota > Viridiplantae > Streptophyta > Magnoliopsida > Brassicales > Brassicaceae > Anastatica > Anastatica hierochuntica. Next base: position 6,579 of record OVAN01003382.1, read on the forward strand.
TACAAGCCTGATGCACGAGTGATCCAGTCCTTGTTGGTTTCTTGCGACAAGCAGCATAAGACTGAGCTTATGGAGTGCATATCAAAGCATTTGTTTCAATCAGAAATTGAAAATTCAACGAACTATTCCGAAAACAAATTTACGTGAATATTACTAATTTTAAAGAAATTTTGGTTAGTTAGATTTGGTTCGGTTAAATTGCTATTAAATTTGTGGAAATAAATCTTACACCGGAAGTTTTAAGGAAACATTAACTAATAAGTAACATGGGTCAATTTAAATAATTTTAAATTAGTAATAAATACCATGTAAATAACATGGTATCATAACAAATCCATATTCTATTCCATAAATCCGGCTCGGAAAGTGGCAACGATTACTCCACTAATTGACAACCTAGAGATAAGTCAATTTCGCTTTGATAACTAAAAAAAAGCATTATTTAGCTCGTGTAACATAACAAAAATTTCTCTATCATTGATTTCATAATTAATTTCGCATTCCGGTTCGGTATTAGTCGATTTTATTTGGTTTAAGGTATTTTGCCGGGAGCGTACTACGGCAAGTGGCAAGGGACAAACAAACCGATGCGTTTATGACCAATTTACGCACAACTATTCATCTACTAAATGAACCGACCGATTGTCGGTGGAGAATCTGAAAAAAGAGATCTTGACCATCCACGTGGCCTGCGTCACCAGCTCCACGAATGGTTTATATTCCAAAGTTACCCCTGGAGTTATTGGTAAACCACGAAATTGCCTCGTCTCCGGTTTTCGCTGACCGTAACAATCACGCATAATTCATTTAAAACTTTTGCTATGTCACCGACACTGATCTTGTGGCCACAGTCAAAGACTTGGATTCCGACTAATCAAAAACTTTTAAGGAATAAACTAAAATAACTACTATTATGTTTATAAAATTATTTAGAAATATTACAAGTTAATTATACTAATTAATATCTTAAGATTCTAAGTGATTATTGAACGATGAATAATGATTAAAACCAAGAAGAAGATTCTATGCTTGTGAAATGGGCTTATATTTATTAATAATGGATTAATGAGTTTCTGATACCTTGATTTATGATGAAGAGATACTCCTCCATGTGACATGTTTGATTATTTAATTTAGATTTGTAATCATAAACTTTTTTGTATGTTTTTTGGTCTATGAAAATATTTCTATTTTCAGCTACATTTACAAAGTAACGACATCATAATCACATGATAGTTGTGATCAATTGGTTGTGATTCACTATAAATATCTCAATAAAGGAGACCAAATCATAAATTGCTTATTTAATAAAATGTTATACTAAAACGCTAATTAGTGTTTGTATTTACATAAGAAATAGTGTTAACACAAAAAATAAAAAGAAATAGAATTTCTAATAGTTTATATTTAATAACTTGAAATACATTAGGTGGAAGGCTGAACCACAGCATGTAACATGGTCACAAATTTGCAACGCCCACAAGCTTAAATTCGCAATAAATATTAAATAATTCGCAGTAAATATTTAAAAAATACTCAGTGTTATAATCGTAATTTCACAATAATCCACGTCCATTTAACTAAACATCTTCTTCATTTCCCTTTAGTTTAAGCTCAGAACTCACACTCTCTGTCTGAAAAATCCACAAATCTACTCTTCACTCTCTCTCTCTACAGTCCAACAATGGCGAAGACGATGAGAGAATTCATCATCTCCCACATTCTCCTCCTCCTCTTCCTCCTCCTCGCCGTCGAAACACAAGCGCACAACGTCACGCGCCTCCTAGCTAACCACCCATCTTTCTCCTCCTTCAACCATTTCCTAACTCAAACTCACCTCGCCGGAGAAATCAACCGGAGAACAACCATAACCGTCTGCGCCGTCGATAACGCCGCCATGTCCGCCTTAACCTCCAAAGGCTACACAATCTCCACTCTGAAAAACATTCTCTCCCTCCACGTCCTCCTCGACTACTTCGGCGCCAAAAAACTCCACCAGATCCGCGGCGGCTCCGCACTCGCCGCCACTCTCTTCCAAGCCACCGGAGCTGCTCCCGGAACCACCGGATTCGTCAATATAACGAATCTAAGAGGCGGCAAAGTCGCATTCGGCCCTGACGGCGGAGATCTATCATCCTTCTTTGTTAAATCCATTGAAGAGGTTCCGTACAACATCTCTATCATTCAGATCAGCAAAGTATTACCGTCGGATACTGCGGCAGCTCCGACTCCGGCTCCGTCGGAGATGAATCTCACCGGAATAATGTCGGCTCATGGATGCAAAGTCTTCGCCGAGACTCTTCTCTCTAACCCTGGAGCTTCAAAAACCTACCAGGTACTTTACTTAAACCCTGATTAATTACTATTACTAATTAACTACACTTCATTAGAAAATTATTTCAATAATTAGTAATTTTCCTTTTAATTAATCAATAAATCAATGCATGCCTCTGTATAAATATTTTAATTTCCCGTTTTTGAATTGGAAATTAATCGGTCGATAAATAGATGCATGTGAATTAAACAAAAGGAAAAATGTATTTGAATTAAGGGTGAATTTGGTGGAAATGCCATTAAAAAAACATTAATTAAATTTTAGGAGTGTTAAAAGAAATATATATGGGTAGAGGTTTACAAAATTATCCTTTTTGTTAAAAAAAGATTGGGGTAGAAGAGATAATTAACTTTTTTTGGAAGAGAAAAAACTTAATCAATGGTTTTTTATATTATCAATTGTAATTTTTTGAATTAAGTAATCCTGATTAGTACTAGTAGTAATTAGTATTATTAAATTAGATGCATGTGGTTGTTCGGTTGTCTTCTAGCCTCAATAGTCATTGTTTTTGAAACAAAAAGAAGTCAAAAAGTGTTGACCGTTAGGTAACCTAATGAGCAAAATGTAAACATATAAATAGACCTTTTTTTTGTCGGTGAACCGGGTCACAACAGGCCGATCCGGTGAGTCATACCCCCAAATGGGAGTGTCAGGATTCGAACCTCGATCTTGTGGTGAAAATGATATTCTAACCACTAGGCCAGGAGTCCTTTTCAAACATATAAATAGACCTTAATTACCTCAATTATAGGAACATTATTAATTATTTTTTTACAGTAAAAAGTGTGGAAAAATAGTTCAAAAAATTGAAATTTAAAATATGATCATCTTTTCAAATATGAAAAAGTTAGCAATAATTTTTCCCACTAGCCACTAGAAGTGTGTAGACAAAAATTTTAAATTTCACCCATCACCACTACATGTCTACACTTTAATTCGAACTACCGATATGAGATATTTATACCTAATACGAAATCTTTTCATTAGATAAAAGAAAGATCTTGAGAGATTCAAATGAATTTTGGATTGTGTGCTTTGTTGACTTTTTAACAGGAGAGTTTAGAAGGAGGCATGACAGTGTTCTGTCCAGGAGATGATGCCATGAAAGGATTCTTGCCTAAGTACAAGAACTTAACAGCTCCAAAGAAAGAAGATTTCCTCGATTTCCTTGCTGTTCCGACATACTACTCAATGGCAATGCTTAAATCCAACAATGGCCCGATGAACACACTGGCTACGGATGGAGCCAACAAGTTCGAACTCACTGTTCAAAACGATGGAGAAGAAGTTACCATCAAGACAAGGATCAACACTGTCAAGATCATTGATACAATCATTGATGAGCAGCCTTTGGCTATTTACGCGACAGATAAGGTTTTGTTACCTAAAGAGCTGTTTAAGGCTTTGGCTGTTGAAGCTCCAGCCCCTGCTCCTGCACCTGAGGACGGCGATGTTGCAGATTCTCCAAAACCGGCTAAAGGGAAAGCCAAAGGGAAGAAGAAGAAGGCTGCACCGTCGCCGGATGATGACTCTTTTGGTGATTCGGATTCGCCTGCAGAAGGGCCTGATGGAGAGGCGGATGATGCGACTGCTGATGATGCCGGTGCGGTTAGGATCGTCGAAGGAGCTAAGGCTGGTTTGGTGGTGAGCTTGCTTTGCTTGTTTGCTTCTTCTTGGCTTCTATAGTCAAGCCATTTTTTATTCCTTCTATCACTCTCCTTTTTTTGGTTTTTAGAACCTTTTGTTTATGGCTTTGGGGGTAAAGTAAATGAAGTTTATTTATTTCCCCTACTATTGAGGTTTTTAATTTATGATTTGGTTTTCGAATTAATTAGTCGGTGGTTTTGTTTATTTGTGTCTTTTTGTTTGCCTGTTTGTTTTGGTTTATAATGTAATGAAGTGTGTGGCAACACTACATTCTAAATGTTTTTGAGCAAAAGTTTCTCCATTACAAGTTTATAGAGTAAAGTAGTTTAGTCTCTACCAACTATTTTACTAGTTTAGTCTAAACTACTTGGAGGATGTTTTAACACGTCAAGTAGTTTAGTCACCGTGTCCATAAACAGCACGCATGTTTGCTTTATCATCTTCACCGAGCGTTTGATTCGTCCGTTAAAGAACTGCGTACCGTTAGAAAGGTAGGAAAACGACACAATGTCTCATAATTCGTAAAACAGCATGGCGTTTAGTTTATTATCCTCTCATCAGCGTTTGTGTTGAGCCTGAACTCTCTCTTCCGTTTGTGCGAAGTAGTGGAAGAGAAACAGAGCTCAATGACAATGTCTCATGTTTTTTCTTCTCCATTACCATCTCTCAACTTCTTCCAAACCAGAACCCGAACCCTAACCCTAACAGATCGTTCGTATCTCCCTATAAACCCTAATCCCCAATTCCCAAAACCGAGACTTTCAAGAGAAAGAGCCGTCCTCCGATCCAAGGGCGACGATTCCGTCGACGCGTCTGATCGGATAATCTCAGCCGTTTGTTACTTCTACCCATTCTTCGATGGGATACAATACGGAAAATTCATCATCACACAGTACCAACCTTTCCAGATTATAATCCAGCCTTTGTTTCCCGCCATCAAGGCCTTCAAGAGCTTCCCTTTCAATGGTTTCCTCATCTTCCTCACTCTCTACTTCGTCGTCGTTAGGAACACCAATTTCAGCAGGTACGTTAGGTTCAACACGATGCAGGCGATTGTGCTTGATGTGCTCTTGATTTTCCCTGATTTGCTTGAGAGAAGCTTCAATCCAAGAGATGGGTTTGGTTTAGACGTGGTTATGAGTTTGGACAGCACTGTCTTTCTCTTCTTACTTGTCTCCTTGATCTATGGATTCTCTTCTTGCTTGTTTGGTCTCATCCCTAGGTTGCCCATTGTTGCTGATGCTGCTGATAGGCAAGTCCTTTGATTTTATAATATCACATCTCCTAAAAAGAAAAACTAATAATTTTGTATCTACACTTGTTCTCTTATTCAACTTTCTCTGTATTTGATCATCACAACATATATAATGTAACTTTTTGATCCAATGAAAATGGTTTTTGCAGACTTTCGCCATAGAGTTTATTAGAACAAGAAAGTTAACAAAAAAAAGAAGCATAGAAAAAGAGAGATATGATATAACAAATTTGATTTGATTATTTACCCTCATCGCATATCTAAAAAGCAATATGGTGAGGAAATATCAGTTCCGTGACAAAAGACAAAAGACACCAATGGGTGAGAGTGGTTTTACATATCTGCACTCATCTTTCTAACGAAAGGGACAAAGTTGTTCCAATTCTCCACCCTAAAGATCTTTTCATTCATTCTGAAAAATGTAAACGATCTTACAGTTTCCCCATTCGGTTGCACACAGTTCTCTTGCATCTGCCTTAGCCCCACCTGTTGCACAATTCATATATAAAACGGTTAATACCCACACTTTGACGGTCCTCATTGACAGGATTATCGAATATCGAATGTGCTCTCACCTTATCAAATCTTTCGCTTGTGTTTCTACCAGTCACCTGAATTGTCCTCTTCTTCGAAACTTCGTTTATCTAGCAGAAAAAGGACAACGTTGATTATTTCATGTTCGTAACGCATGCTTGATTGTCTCAGTGGGAAGAAGCAAGTATACAAACAGAGAAGCTAGACCAGTTTGAAGTGTGTCTCAATGGAAGAAAGTACCTGTCTAACTAATCCTTCAGGGCTGCAAAGATACTTCTCAGGTGTTTCAATATCCGCCATATCCAAACAGCTGGAACATACATGAAAGATTCATCTCGTCAGTAACGCTGAACTCAAGTGGCTGCTGCTTTCATAAAATATGAACATATAAAAGAAAACATCAAAAGAAGCTCTTACGGGATATGCAGAGCAGCACCATGGCGAGACAAGACGGAAGCGACAGGATCATAACCATCTCTCAGGGCTGTATTGTAATAACCTGCAGTTAGTTCAGCGGGGTGTGAAGATGTCTTATACCACCAATAGATTCCACCAATTTTTGCAACCAACATTACAGAGTTTCTCTCCTCTTCCTGACGCCTCCGCAAAGCGTTGGCTGCCTTTGCAAGAATAGCATCAGCATGACAAATCAACTTCCCACTGTACCATTCCTACAATGAAGAGCAGTTCAACTGTTAGTTATAATCCAACTTACAAGCCACTTTTTCTGAACATCACTCAATATCATAGTAAGCATATATCATATTAGATTACCGAACGATGATATGATATGAGAACATACCAGAAAGAAACGACCATAGTCAGAGAGAAAGCTATCATTGCCCTCCTCAAAGAACGGAACTCCAGTTGGAAAGCTATTATAGCAGCCAGTATCTGGAGGATCTCTGCCTCCCCATTGAGGTTTGCCTTTTTGACGCGCCACTGCCATCAAATCCTCCATCCTTAACCAAGTAGTGTTCAAAATCTGTAAGTATGATTCGCACAGTCAAATAAGAGTTTAGAATAAATAATCACTCACATGTACTTGTCATGGCATTGGAATTCACCAATTCCAGGGAATTCCCATCTCCCATCCCCAGAAGGATGTGAAGGATATCTGCAAGAGATTCTGTGTCAGAAACTTCTATAGTAGCTATATATGATTGGTAGTCCACATAAATCAAAAGTACCTAAGCTCCCCTGAAGGACCAAGACCTATACTTATTTCTTCAATCACATCCCCGAAATACTGTTCAAAATTGGCAGAGAAACTGAGCATAAAATCTTCATAGCATTGGACAGCAGTACGGCCACCAAACAAAGGAAGCTGATCGACTCCAAGTGTGAGATATTCATTGTTGGAAAATCCGTTTTTATCTCGATAGTATATATCCTTATTGACGTCTCCAATCTGGAAATTATAAGAGAAAAACTAAATTACTGGAGCAAGCAGGTGTACAAGTTCCAAAACAAAGAAAGCACTCCCAATGAAAACATAAGCAAGTACGCATCCATGAAAACCCAACACATATCAAGATTTTTCAAGGTTTCACCAGGAACAAAAGATTGCTTATCCAGATTTTCTTGCTCTTAAAATGTTTCCAAAAGAAGAAGCAAAAATCCAAATCCTTTGCTATGTCTACAATATACAAACAACTAAATACCTGTAATTTTTAACAATACAAACCTCTCGGATCCAAAGTGGAAGACTGACGCCTCCTTTTCCTTTAAACAAGTGCATATTTGAATGAAAACAAAGAGAAACGTGTAACTTCAACCCTGCCTCGGAGATCAGTCTAAAGAGCTCTTCATACAATGACCAATTAAACTCAAGAGGACTGAAACGCTCTACAACCCCCCACCAAACCTCAACAGCGACTCCATGAACACCAGCTAACTTGAGTGCCTTAAGAGAAACAGTTAAAGCCTTGAGCCTGAAACAAAGAAGCTTCATTACATGATTGTTAAGAGAAAGAAAACAAAAGAAAAGGGAACCAAAAGAAGAAACTATTATATGCAATGAAATGAATCTGATTCTTCCCCACATTTTATACTATGTAAGGTAATAAAACTAAGGTACATTGGAACATTTTCGGAAAACACTTAACCTTTTGATCACAGGGCACCCATAAGCATCGACTCCAAATGTATCAATCGGCGTCATCACAAAGACTGGAACCTTCTTGTGCCTAGATGATACCAACACAAATGATCGTGATTTCTCCCTCGCATCCATACTGTATCATGTTCATCATCAACTCAAGAAATTAAAAGAATCGATTAAAGAATCACTTATTCTCCATTCTCGAATTTCTTGATAGACAACTAACTTTTTTCCCCAGCCTATCCCTAAATTGATTCCAACGTCTGCGAACTAACGAAACTGTTTGTATTCGCTCTCCATTTTCTTGAATTTAACAGTGATAGAGGAAATAATACCTAAAGATTCGGCTGTTCTCGGAGACGGAACGCCACTTTGTGATGAGTTTGAGAGGAGGAATCATAGAGACGCTCCGAAAAAAGCTCCGATTCCGCGTCGTTCTCTGCTCGAGGAAACAAGATTTCAAAGAGAATCCTCCGGGGCGGAAGAGATTTCCGCCGGAAACACCGCGACAGCCACATCCGATTCCACCAATCTCCGCCATTTGCGTCTGGTTCATCTTCTCCTTTCGTCGGAGATATTTCTCTGATGCGGAGGAAAAAGAGACGAAGATGGAGTGAGTACTCTCTTAACGCAAAATTTATTTCCCTTTTTCTTTTAACGACGCTAAATTTATTTTGCTTTAGTTGAATTCTTTTATAAATCAAGAAAATTATTAACTTGATAATTCCTCATTTGCCCCTCTTCTTTTCTTTTGTTGTCTTTCGCCCCATATATTTTTTAAAGCTTCTTTAATTGACCCCTTTAGTATTTTACCCTTACTTTCTACTCCTTCTATTACACCACGTGCCTAAAATAGACTATATGTAATTAGTCAGGTGAGATAAACCCATAACTATAAGTAAATAACGTCACTTGTTACAAAACATTTTTTAAAAAATCACTTATGGAGAGAAGCTAAATAAAAGCTAAATAAATTTACTGTCTGCAAAGCAAACATGGAAAACAAAATACTTTTTCAATCAAGCTGTGCATGGAAAATACTTAACTAACCACAGTCGCTGCTTGCACAAATATATAAAAGTCGATATTTTTCGTCTTGTGATTTTCTCGGATGTGGGAAGGGATATAGATCGTCGTATGTGTGGCGAAGCATTTTACATGGGAAAGAGTTACTGTCTAAAGGTCTCATTAAGTCAATAGGTGATGGCAAAAAGACGAATATTTGGCTAGAGAAGTGGATTCTCGATAAGGATCTTCGAAGACCAAAGAATCTACAAAGGACCATTGATTTTAAACTCAAAGTCTTGTCACTTTTGGATGATAATGGAGGATGGAATCGATCAGGACTTGTAGAACTTTTTTCGCCAAAAGATGTATTAAGAATTATCAAACTGCCAGTTAGTCAAGTTGAAGATCTTCACATATGGGCATACACAAAGACAAGCGCATACTCTGTGAAAAGTGGCTCATGGTCATTGACAACATCTATAGAAGCTGACCATGGGGCATACACAGCCTCTCAAGCATCAATAAAGCTGAAACAGAAAGTCTGGAAACTGAAAATAGAGCCAAAGATCAAGTATTTTTGGTGGAGAGTGCTCTCGGGTGCACTAGCCGTGGCTACGAGACTACACAATAGAGGGTTGATGGTTGATAGCACTTGTAGGCTGTGTCAACAACAAGAGGAAAACATTAACCATGTTTTATTCTTGTGTCCAATGGCTCAACAAGTTATGGAAGCAACGTTGATACTGGAACCGATTTCAGGCTTCTCTCACACTTTAGAAGAAAATGTCGAGTACATGTTGAACTTAATGGACAATCCATATATTCTCGATGAAGTGAAGTATTGTGTCTCGTGGCTCCTATGGGGTATTTGGAAAGATAGAAATGCCATTTTGTATATGCACGGGAACAAGGTTCTATCTCCAACTTGATCCAAAAGATAAGAGATGAGAGCATTGCGTGGACGGCTATTCATAACCAACAGGGCAGGAACACGAACCAGAGAGTTTTAGAATTGGCAACATCAGAAAAGAAGTGGCAGAGGCCAAGACACGGTTCTTTTAAATGCAATGTCCATGCTAATTGGAGATCTTCCTCTCTCCACAGCGGTGGGACTTGTCTAGTCCGAGATGAAAGAGGTCAATCCATTTATCATGCCAAGGCATTCACTTGGTCTCACAACCGAATCATTGCTGAGTTTAGATGCATCATTTGGGCCTTTCAAAGTCTTAAGGACCTTCGGTTTAGCGACATCTCCATTGCTACTGATTGTAAAGGAGTGGTAGAAGCTATAACCAAACCAACCGATTGGCCAAGATACAGGGGACTCACTGAGAAGATAAGAGAGTTGAGCAATGTTTTCATCAATTGCAGTTTTGAATTAGAGCACTTAAAGGCTAATACAGTCGTCCAAGATATTGCCAAGAGTGTGTTGAGGGATGGCCGTTTTCAATCATACTTAGCTATGGGAGGTCCATCGTGGTTACAAGATCGACTGCAACAAGAAGAGTGAGTTTTACATCCTCTGTTCCCTCCTTTTGGGTATGGATGCGTTTTGTGGTTTTTTAATTTTGAACTCTGTTCTTTGTGTGCGTTACAAGCACTCTGCTTTAATATCTCCTTTGAAACTGTAGTTACAACTTCAGGTGAATAAAAAAAAATCACTTATGGTAAATAGCAAAACTAGTTCATCAAACTTGAGAACTATATATGTTTTTTTTGACATCGAACTATATATGTTTTATAAAAAAAATTTTTAATCAAGTAGTTTTTAATATCCACTTTTGATGTTTTTATTATCAAAATTCAACTCCAAAAAATAAAAGATTGATACATTGTAAAGAACACATAGAGGAAAGCCTTTTAACAAAAAAAAAACTTTTTTCAGTGGTATCCAAATAGGAGGGCTCCTCTGCCACTTCTATCTCCGTCGACCGGAGATCAAGCTAAGACAGTCGCGTCTCATCCCCAACCTGAAGCATCTTTTAACAATTTGGAGCATAGCCCCATAGAATCAAAATCTCAAGAAACCTTAATTTCCCCAAAAAAATAGGGGAAACCAGTGATACGAATTCTGGAGGCATGGTAACTTCTCCGGCGGCATCTGGTGGATCAAAATCACCTCTGATTTCTACTGGAGTTGACCATTATGTGACCGTCGAAGCTCCAAATGAACATCTCGATGTTTCAACCGTAATTATGTTGCCTCCACCTATGAAAATCGACGTTGGCTCTGACATAGATGAAGCAACAAGTCCGCCAGTAGCTGACTTAACTCAAAGGCAATTAGCACAAGTGCAGGAACCTGATCCACTTCATATATTGGAAAAAGGAGCAACTCAACATCAACAAAAAAGAGATGACATGAAATCTCAACCCAGGCTTCAAGGGGCTTGGACTACGCCTTTGGTTACTTCAACTTCTTCTACTATTGTTTGACACAACACAATGACTTCGCTACTATCTGACCTAAAAGCCACTAGGTGGCCATCATTTGTAAAGGGAAATCAAGTTAAGGGGAAGAGGGCTCAACACATTCATAATCATTTACCAAAAGGGATACATCAAACCTCGGAGGAGATGAAAGCTCATAACAAACGTTTTCCTTTGGCTGCAAAGCTAACCACCTGCAACCTTCGCAGAACTGTCAATCCAACCTTCATGGAGGATAGGACTCATTTGGTAGAAATACCAAATTATGTTCTTCTGCAGGGGTTAGAGAATCAAAAAGAATATGTGCTTGGTCAGTTTACTAAATGCTTTATGCCTAGAGGGATTAGTAAATGGTGCTACTAATAGGTTGTAGGGTAGAAAATGCAACATATACTCTATAAAGTCAGGAGAGTTCTCTTACATCTTCCATAATCCAGATGTGGCAACCAGAAATTGGATTCTCTCTGGAGGCGTTTGGCATGTGGATGAGTGCATCATGTTCATAGCTCCTTAGACACCTTTTGCCTCCCTTGAGATGCCTGAAATCACAACTTTTTCGGTTTGGATCAAGTTGAAAAACATACCATCAACCTCTATTATATTTCTCTAGTTGAGCTCATAGCTTCAGGTGTAGGAGAACCAATTCTAACTGACAAACCACGGCTTGATCCTACACATATGGGAGAAGCAAAGGTTCTGGTGGAGTTAGAATTACATAAAAAGTTCCCCCAAAAAGTTGCAGCTCGTGACAAGAAAGGTAACATTTCAATGGTCTTTGTGGATTATGTGTGGATACCAGAGAACTGTGAGAATTTTGGATTGTTGGGTTATAAGTCAAAGCGATGCTTAGAACCAATTCGAATGGTCGTCCCAGCCAAAGTTCACGAGAGACAATCTGATATTCCATTAATTATTAAACAAAATACCTTTACGATGGTCCATAAGCATTGTGCCTCTGTTTCGAATGAAGAACTAGTTGTTGTGAGCGCTAAACAATGACCTTATGCCAAAGATGCATCGTCTGTTTCTCACCATCTCCCATTGTCCACATCACCAAAGACTTCAGAGATACACAACTCCTCAAAGATCTCACAAACAAATGATGGTGAATCTGTTAAAGAAGATTCTCCAGCACCTATACAACTCTTGGAAAACTCTGGTAACGTTGTTAATGATAATGATGTTATTGTTAACAATCTCACTGCATGATCTCCATCTACTATTGTTGCTACTTTCCCCACTGTTGAACACCTTACTTTGCCATGCCCTGCCCCAACTAAAGGTGTCTCACAATTTACTTGTGCCATAAATGAACTTCAAGATGCTCAAACCTATACTCCTGTAGAGGAAAAAACGATGGCTTCTCCATCACACACTACATTATCCGAGGATTCCAAAAGATTATCGGATCTAGTTGCTTCACTTGATGTTTTTCCTATGTTAATTTTGACTCTCAAATATCATCTCATGAACCGAATTTGATTTATGAGCACAATATTAAGGGAATGAGTGAGAGTACATTTGTCACTCACTCTCAAAGATGACAAAAGGGAGAATATCAATAAAGTCAACACAAAAGATCCAAGAAATGGAATGGATGGAGGTTGGATAAGGAAATTGTGGTCGTCGTGGTCGTGGTCGTGACTTCAATTAACTCGCAAAGTAAGGATCTTCATAAATGTCATTTCCTTATAGACTAGGCTTAAGCTTCATAAGAGTCCTTTCTATTAAGCTTAGCCTATTTCATGTACTTTTTCACACTTTCTCAAACTATATGACTAAATGTCATATCTTGTATTTTTACTTTTCTGCAATTTAATTTGAAAGCAGTTTAACAAAAAAAATTCAACTCCGAACATGTGTGTTCTTTAGCTATATATCAAATCTTTTGTGATTTCATTTATGACAAAAAATAATATCTGTTTTGTATCCATTGTGTAACTATGAAATTAATTGCGTAAATTTTATATGACTTTTAGCATATAAATTATAATATTCATTGAATAAGTTTTTCTGACAAAGAGCTAAAAATCCAATGAATTACGAGTTTGCTGATGTGCAAACATGTAGTCCCTTAGTAGATAAGCATGTTAATTGGTCCATATTGAATAGATTTCATGCTACTCAATACTTGCCTTCATCAATGCAATAATGCTTACCAATTCGTGGTGTATTTCGGGGCTTTCGGTACAATAAATAATCAACACTATACGAAAAATGTGTCACACATTTATATTGGATCCATTCATTGTCATCTAAAGTCTATCAAATTAAATTATGGGTCCATGGCAGCCTACCATTGGTAGATCACGTTTTCGTCTCGTGTTCACACTACAAGGAAGCAGATTTATTCTGACCAAATTTTTGTCCAAATTATTGGTCAAAGAAGTAGCGATGACTTTTTGATCATTATTTAACGAAAATACAAAATGGTCAAAAAAAGGTCAAAAACTTTTCGACCAAAACTTTCGTCAGAAACAAGTATAAAGGTTTTGAACATTTTTTTACCACATTAATTTGTCAATAAATATTGACCAATTTTTGACAAGATATTTCGTCAAAAGTTTTCAAAAACTTATACCAACTGTTTTCCACCTATTTTCATCGATCAAATCATGTAGCAGACTTTGCCGACTTGTAAATAATTTTAATTGGTCAAAAAACGTCAATAATTTCTGACCAAAACTTTTGGTCAAAAATGGATTTGATTTTTGACCAACTTATGACCATTTTAGTGACCAAAATACGACCATTTTTGTTGGTCAAAAACCTGCCGACAATTTTCCAAACTTTGCCTATAAATACTAACCAAAGAAGAATGATCCTTCACGCAAAAATTTTAACAATTTTTCATACTTCCAAAGAAAAAAAAAGTCAAACATTTTTAATACGCTTCGCCAATGGATGTATAGGCAACGGGATCCATCGACGGGCGAAATTACGACAGAATTTCGGGAAGGCTTTACAGATTTTATGCGATTCGCATCAAATCAGTCAATTACTCTTGAAAGCGGTAAGATGTTCTGCCTTGTATTCGATGCAATAACAATAAGTTTATATTGGTAGAAAATGTTTGGAAGCATGTCTACCGTAGGGGATTTACACCAAATTATTATGTGTGGTTTTGTCGTGGGGAAAATTCGGTTGGCTTACCAAGTGCTGCTCCTGAGGTTCCGACGAACATTTCAGAACAACATCTGATGTGTTGGGATAACACGCGGACTGTTGATATGTCACAAGACTCATTCGGGGAACATGTTCCTCCATTTACCGAAACTGCAAATATTGTCGAAGAACCAAATGCATAAGCCAGAAGATTTTTTGATACGTTAGACTCGACGAGGTACCCAATTTACGAAGGCTTTCGAGATGGTCATTCGCCCTTATCAGCAGCAACACGGATGATGAATATAAAGACATACTACAACTTACCGAAGGATTGTGTTGATGCGATTGCAGATTTTTTTTAAAGAGTATTTTCCTGAACATAATCTTCCTCCAGCCTCTTACTCGGAGATTGAGAAGTTAGTGTCAGGTTTAGGTTTGCCATATCAAATGATTGATGTATGCATCGATAATTGTATGATATATTGGCAAGAGGACGAGAATAGGTTAAATTGTCGCTATTGTGGTAAACAAGGTTTCAGAATACTGGTGGAAGAGTTCGTGTACCATATAAGCGTATGTGGTACTTGCCATTGACAAACCGTTTAAGAAGATTATATCAATCAGACCGTACGGCCGCGTCCATGAGATAACATGCAGAGCATTCATCAGACGGAGAGATCGCGCATCCCTCCGATGTAGAAGCATGGCGACACTTCCAATCATTATATCCGAGTTTTGCAAGTGAGAGCAAGAACATCTACCTTGGATTATGCACAGATGGATTTAATCCATTTGGAAAGCATGGTAGGAAATATTAGTTATGACCTGTGATTCTAACACCTTACAGTTTGCCACCTACATTGTGCATGAAGAGGGAATTTATGTTCCTAACAGTTTTAGTTCCTGGTCCAGAGCATCCAAAGCGCTCCCTTGATGTATTTCTCCAACCTTTGATACATGAACTTTTGCAATTGTGGGAGTATGGTGTTCCAGCATATGATATTTTCAGACAACAGAATTTTACAATGCGCGCAGTGCTGATGTGGACAATAAGTGATTTTCCAGCATATGGCATGTTATCTGGTTAGATGACACACGGGCTTTTGTCGTGTCCATACTGCCAAGATAACACATATGCATTTTGCTTAAGACATGGGAGGAAGACATCATGGTTTGATTGTCATAGACGTTTTTTGCCGAGAAATCATTTGTATCGTCGCAGCAAGACATTATTCACAAAAGGTAAAGTTGTTCGCGAAACTCCGCTCCCTGAGATTGACGAACATCAACTCTTAACACAATTACGAGATTTTGGAGCTGAGAAGACAAGCGAGTGCGGCGGAAACGGGCATGAGAATGTGGATGGCTATGGTGAGTTCCACAATTGGCACAAGAAAAGTATTTTCGTTCAATTGGCATAAGTTTCTTATTGCATAACTTGAAGTAGATAGGTTATTACAAATTTGATTTGCGTTGAAAGTTATTGTTTTTAGGAGTCTAAAGCTTCTATTTACAATAAAATTGGTTAGGCAAAAATGTGAAACTAGCTCAGCTCTTCTTTTTTTCCTTTTGATAGCCATGGATCAGTTTATGTGTTAGTGTTTATTTTGGCAATCCAAAATACTATAAGTTATAACAGTTAAGGACGTAAAGATGATGCAAGTAGGATCATTATTGTTTGCATTACTTTTTATATATCTGGTTAAATTCAATATATTTTTTTGTTTTCAATTTCTTTATGTGTAAATGTAGACGACCTCGAACGGAGGAGTTCCACCAAATATGCTTGATTTTCTTGAGAGAGTTCACCGAAACAAGAAAACAAAACTTTTTGTTGACAAAAAAGCTGAGAGTATTTTTGACGCAGTGAAAAATAAAGTTGACGAGGTGCTTTCTGACGAAACACAAGATGGTGAAGAAGGGACTTACACACTTTCGCAAGCACAAATAAACAATCTTGTTAGTCAGGTAAATTTGTGATCGTTAACCACTTAATTTGATTAATTATCAAAGTTTCTCATATGTCTTTTGAAATATATATTTTATATTCTAGGAAGCGCAAATTGTTCGAGGTCGCCGCTACAGGTTCGTTACTCTTCCTGGTTATGGTGTGGTTTCCCCGGAGATTTTCACTTCTCAAGATCAATCTATGGTGGAGGAGTTAGGCGGCACTAAGGCAAATATTTCGGAAATGGAGAAAGAGCAAAAAGAGTATGCGGCACAACTTAAGGCATTACAACAAATGATGTATGACAACTTTCCTCACGTAGCTCCCCCTCCTCCACAGTGAATTAATGGTTTCGATTTTAGTTTGTGTAATATGGGTTGTATAATTAAATCTAGTGTAGAATATTAACTTAAGTAGTGTATAATTAACTTCGATCCAAAAAATGTATTATGTTATGTCAAACAACATTGTACTAATTTGAGTATGGTTTGTATAGTATAATTTTTTATCTAATTTTGTTTTTTATTATTTCAATTTAATTTTCAAAATTATGTATTTAGGATGCTTTTCGTTTATTTATTTTTAAAAATGCCGTCAAGAATTGGTCAAAAAATATCTGCAGCTATTGACCAAACTTTTTGACCATTTTATGTTCATTATTTTATGATAAAACATTTGGTTGATGATTAGTCAAAAATGTATTGACTACTCTGACCACTTTTACTAACAACAAATTTTTGGACAAAAATTTGTCAAACTAATATTCTGACTAATTTATTACCACTTTTCGATGAAACATTTTGTCAGAAAAAGGTCAAACTTTTTTTGACCATTTAGCGACGAAACTTAATTTCCGTCCAACAGTTTTTGACCTTACTTTTTGATCAATAATTTAACAAAATTGTCCGTTTTTGACCAATTTATTATCATATTAGTGGTCAAAATTTAATTTTTTTCTTGTAGTGTCATCAAGTGGCAAAAACTCTGTTATCTCTGTTATCATAGTTGATTTCTTGGAATGTAAATTTCAACATAACATTTTATTTATAAAATTCATGCATAACTAAACAAAGAACATGTCTTTTCAAATATATATATATATATATATATATATATAGATATGTCTCCAACTTTTATCCACAGTTACATCATAGAATCGATATACATGTGGATTAAGTTGGGGATTTGCGGTCAACCTTGTCTTCATATATATTATTAGGTCTGGGCGTTCGGTTATCCGTTCAGTTTCGGTTCAGTTCTTTCGGTTTTTGGTTCTTTCGGTTCTCAAAAAATTGGAACCATTCGGTTCCTAAAACATTTCGGTTCGGTTCGGGTTCGGTTCCGGTTCGGTTCGGGTTCGGTTCCGGTTCGGTTCCGTTTAAATTAAGTAACCATTCGGGTATTAGTGATCGAATATTTTTTAGTATTTTGGTTATTTTTAGAAATTTTCAGATATTTTGTGTATATTTTCGGATATTTTTGGGTATTTTCGGGTATTTTTTATACATTTTCGGGTATTTTTATATACTTTCAGTTATTTCGGTTACCCGTTCGGTTCGGTTCCGGTTTTTTCGGTTCCCAAAAATCGGAACCGTTCGGTTATTTTCCAACTCCGATTTGGTTTCGGTTCGGTTACTTTCGGTTCGGTTCGGGTCGGTTTCTCGGTTCCGGTTATTTTGCCCAAGCCTATATATTACGTTTAAATTAATCAGAAAGACTTATGACCAAAAAAAAAAAATTAATCAGAAAGACAATTAAGTTTTGGTATTCGAGTCTTAAGTATTTTGGAAACATGGGTTATTGGCTCAATCAAGCATGTAAAAACCTAAACATTGTATCTTAATAAGTAAATCTAAAAGCTAGTTGATCTTACTTTCTTTTACATTTAGTGTGCGTATATATAAACCATAACGCGTTTAACGTGATACCGATAAATCATAGTTTAACGTGATACCGATAAATCATAACTTATCAGATCCTTATGTGTGTCATTGTTACTTTACATTGTGACATGTGTTAGGGTAGTAATGACATAGTTATATTATTATATACTCCCTCCGTTCCATAAAGATTGATGTTTTAGTTTTTTATTTTGTCTCATAAAGATTGATTTTATAATTTTTAAGGTACTTTTTATCATTAATTATTTTTCTTTCCAAAGAAAAATTCAACTAATATTACTATTTGCATGATTTATTAAATTTATATTTTTGGTAAAGACAATCTTTATTATTTCTTCATCTGTATGAAAATCTCAAAAAAATCAATTTTTCTCGGACGGAGGGAGTAATTGAAAATGGAAACGGAAATTGATTTATTTTATAATGGAATTTATATAATTGAAACAATGAAATAAGAAGGAAAAAGGATAAAAATGTAAAAATAGAAATTATAAGATTCACATCCAGAATGTATAACATTAGGAAAAAATTATTTAATATACGTTTGTCAGAATAGTTCTTATATAAAGTTGTTTTTAAGTTTTAAATCTTACGCATCTTTATTTTTGATATCGAAGGCATCATTAAGAAAATTATTAATCATATAAAAATAGTTAAAAAGTCATAATTTTTAAAAGATTGATGGGGAACAAAACACAATTTATGAATAACTAAATATGAATTTTAATACATAATCTACTTACACGAGTTCTAATTACACTAGTTATTTAAACGTGATTTTAATTTATAATTTATTTATGATTATCTATCTTAATCTTAGACTTCAAATATTTTAATTTTACATGTGTATGGGAAAAGGAATGTTAATATAGTAATCAAGCCAAAAACGCATAAAGTTGAAATTTTAATTTTATACTACCAAAGTAGCCCCCCATGATCGATAGAACATCGTGCTTAACAGATTTAGAAACTGACTTATGTAACCAAATCACCAAGGAATCTTTTAATTTACCCATCTCCTCTTAATTATAAGTTTTCCTTTTAAGAACTCTTCTATCTTGTGTGAAAATAAAAACTAAATATTTATATAGCCACTTCCTCCTTAATACTACTTGAAAAATGGAAAGAAACACAAAATTAGCATCGTTCCCGTGATTTAGGATATGAAATAATATTTGAGAATAAATCATATCTTCTCTTTTTTCCCTTTCAATGCGTGTGTAATATATAAACAATAGAAAGAAGAACTTCATTGTTAAATCAAGAAACTTCAGAAAGTGGAGCTATCAAGGTATTAAACCTTCTTTGTATGTCCGTTTAACTTTATATAAATACGTGACATTTTTCCATATAATTTTATTTTACTTATATGTCGTTTGACAAATTTGGATTTGGGATTATGACTAGAAAAATTTGAGTGCTCTGATTATACATATACTGTTATTTCACTAGGATGTTAACCCTTAGAATTCTTTTGATAATATGATTCAATTTGTGTATACAAGCCGCGAAAATATTAAGTCGCTTTTGTATTCAAAGTGAATGATAGTTAAAACTTCATTTTGTATATTTTAATTGTTCGAGGTCGACACTAGCTAAGTTTTCTTCTTGTGATACATTTTAGATTTTTATTTTGTTTAGTAAATTTTTTTTTCAGTATTTAGATGGGTCGGAAGATGGTAAAGATGACGAGGATAACAAACGAGAAAACGAGAATAACGACTTACAAGAAGAGGAAAGCATGTTTGTACAAGAAAGCTAGTGAGTTCTCAACACTATGTGGCGTGGACATAAGTCTCATTGTGTACGGTCCTAGTAGAGCAGGGGATGAGATGGTCGTTGAGCCCGAGTTATGGCCGAGGGACGAGAGCAAAGTCCGAGAGATCATAAGAAAGTACAGAGACAATGCGTCCAGCAGCTGCCCCAAAACTTACACCATACAAGAATGTTTGGAGAAAAACAATACTAAGGTTGAGAATGTTAAGAGAGTGAAGTATTGTCCATGGGACAAAAAGCTCGACAAATGTTCTTTAAATGAGCTCTACGCGGCTTTCGTGGCAGTAGAGAATAAGATTCAGGAGGTTGCGAATAGGAATCGGGCATTCCCTGAAGCTTCTTGGTCTATTGACCAACTTGGTTTATTCGGGTACAATCAGCAATGCCTTGAGCAGCATCATTTGTTTCCTCGTCCTTGTACCGAGCAAAACGGGTTCTCTTTTCTCCCTTTTCTTAACCAAATGACCTCAAATGCCGCCGAAGTGGCTCCTTTCTCAAATGTGGCGGAGCCGTTCATAGCGAACGGGCAAAATTTGTTTTGTGGGAGTTGTTCGGATGGTCAATATGTTGCCATGGAGCCAATGCAATGGGGATTAGGGAACAGTTTGTTTGCTCAAGTGAAAGATTTGGAGGATTCAAGTAAGTGAAATATGTCATTAGTTGTGTTTCCTTTGAATGTTGGTTGAAATTTCATTAGCATTTGAAAACCTATATTTATTAAGTTTCTTTTTTTTTTTCTGCCATCAATACTCATTTATAAGTTTCCGGTCATGTCCTTCTCCTTGAAGAGGACGGTACAACCGTATAAATAAATAAAGAATTTTTTGCCTTTGACATTTTGGCTAGGCCGTCTGCATTGACGTTTAAAGATTTAGAAATATAAAAGATAGTAAACATAGGAAAGAAGCTCTTCAGAGCACTAAATTTTTCAAGTTCCGAAGCAGCCATTCCTCCAGATTAAATTTCTATTAGTTTAATCAACAATTAGTTATTCATCCGAGCCATGATGCTTGTGTCGAAAATTTTGCGGATTCCAAATTTAGTTTCAAGTTATTAGCATGTAAATTACTATTTGAAAATGCATATTGAAAATGTTAATATTTATATTGACATCAGAATTCAGAAAACTATCAAGTATCGTATCAAAAAGTTACCCAAAAAATTATAGTTAACGTAGGAAAAAATTGCAAATTACAATGAAGGTTTTTTTAATTTAACAAAGACACGTTTTTTTAAATACCTAAAGATTTGCTATTTAAGGTAAGATAAAGAAATGTGCACCAAAAAAAAAAAGGTAAGATAAAGAAAAAATCTAAAAGGTAATATTGCCTACAGAGCCAAAATGGCTCCTACGATCAGCAATGCGCATAGAGCATCATGGTCAAATGATTTAGAAGCCGACTTGTCTCCGGTTGGAACTTCAGCAGTCTCCGGCGCCGAACTCGCGGTCGCCGGTGCAGAACTACTTGTTGGACCCCGCCCGTAAGGAAATATGTCCGGCGTATTGGCTGGAGTGGATGGAATAACACCAGGGGTTGTTAACGGTGACGTGGCTGCGATTGCTGGAGCGTTTGCCGGTGCTGGTGGTTGGGTTGTCGGAGTGGTGGTAGGCGATTGTATTGAACCGGTGGGACTCATAGACGGAGCGGAGATTGGAGACTTCACTGGAATCACGGGGGTAGTGGGGGTTGTCGGAGTGGAAACAGGGGAAGTTGCCGGAGAAAAAACAGGGGAGTTTAAAGGAGCCGCGATAGTCCGAGAGGGAACAGGGGAAGTCACCGGAGAAGAAACAGGGGATTTCAATGGAGACGCGATGGTTGGAGGGAAAAAAGGGGGATTCACCGGAATTGTAGTAGTTGGAGAGGAAGCAGGGGATTTCAATGGAGAGGCAATTGTCGGAGGGGAAACAGGGGATTTCGACGGAGTAGCAATGGTCGGAGAAGAAACAGGGGAAGTCACTGGAGTAAAAACAGGGGATGTCAACGGAGACGCAATGGTTGGAGAAGAGACATGAGATTTGGCCGGAGACTTTGCAGGCAAGGTTTTCAACGTCGGAGGATATGCCGCCGGGGAGTGTTCGACCGCCGGCGGATGTGGATTGTGCGTTTGAGGAGACGTCGGAGACTTTACCGGAGAAACAACGCGATGAAATTTTGGAGGAGAATATACCGGAGGATTTGTCGGGGGTAGTTGCTTCTCAGAGAGTGTAGGCGATTGAGAGGGTGCATTGTCGGATTGTTCATTACCAAAAGCAGAAACTAAGAAGACAAAACAAGAAAGTACAACAACCCAATTCATGTTTTGTAATAATCTCTCTGGTTGGGAAAACTAAAAATAAAAAACAAAACACAAATGTTAAATATTCGCTAGTGTTCATCGATAAATGGATTTATAAGAAAGAGACTTAAAAAATAAAACCAGAAACGTTGTGAAACTCGAGACATATGACCGTTAGGGAATGGTGTACGCGCCTCTTTGTTATAGGAGGTTGAAAGTAGCCGTTAACCGGAGAAGAGAGCAAACCGGGGGTTACTAAAGTCTACATAAACCGGTGATAATACCAACCAAACCTTTATCATTGATTAAAAAAAAAAAAAATCAAATAGTGAGTGACCGTAAAAATCCTTAAAAATTCACCAACTATTTTTTTTTTGCACAAATAATACACGAACTTTTTCGGTTACCATTTTAATACACTA
>OVAN01003383.1:2729-29318 GCA_900406275.1 Anastatica hierochuntica
CCCATCATAAAACGTATAGGAAAAGTGCTCTTAGACATGGAAACATGGAAAAAGAGGAAAATGTGCCCATCATTAAACGCATCATAAAACGTGCTCTTAGACATGGAAAAAGGGGAAAATGTAAAGGAAAAGTGAGATCAATGAAGAACGTATAGCACACAAAGTGTGTTTCTTAAATCAGAGAAAATGTTTCCCTTTAGCAAAAGTAGATATACAAATGAATGAACGCACTCAAACTCCCTTTACGAACCAATCAACTCCTTTTTCCCCTATAAATTACGGTCTGCTTAAATTTCACTCAAACTTATAGCAGTTGTTCATCCTTTTAATGCAGACTTTTATATCCAATATGGTGAAACATAGACCTACTGTTATTTCATTCAAAGTACATTCACAGCTAGGGTAACATAGAGGGCTTAGGATTAAGTTGTTCTTACTCTTTCAGACGGAGGTGCAGGAGACACAACCTTTCGAATTTGTTCCTTGTGAGGCAGCAGCTGTTCCATCGCCAACTCCGACAACGAAAGTGACCTGCCTGAAGGCATCTGTACATACCAGAAAACAAACCGTTGAGCAAAATATTTGGAGTGTGTAGTGGTCGGATAATATTCTAGAGATCTCTTACCAAACACGTATCTGTCTGTGTCAACAATGGATGAGAAGTGTTGAAAGAGCCGCGACCTGAATCTCTGTTGATGGATTTCAATTCCTTTTGTCGATACTTCCAAATCATAGATCGACAATCGAAATAGCAATAATTAACGAAAAGGTGATACAACTGGAATAAAGTGTAATCTGATTATGACTCACATTGACTAACACGCAATCTTTTTGGAAAATTAGTCTGCTCCATTCCTCCTCTCTTTCCTTCAGACAGATTAACTCTTTCGCCCAACAAATTTTCCTCGGCGGTTTCATAGTAGGAATCAGAAGCAATTGATTTCAGCAGACCAAAGCAAGTCACTTGTACACAGGATGTCTCCAAATTCTTTTACGGTATATATGCGTTGAAGGGAAACGGAGATTGGTTTGAGGGGATACTAACCGGCGTCATATTAAATTATTAATTTAGGAAAGTTGTGGGAAATCAATTTCATGGTTTCATTTATTGACGGGCAAGCGGGACGGATACGTTTGATGTTGATGTGGCATCTCTAGAAAGCTTTTTTAAAAACTGAGGTGGATGGTCTTAGGAGCTTCAATTTGCTCCTTTATATAGTTAGATATCTTAATAGTGCTTGCGCTTACATACATATGTTACAAGAGAGCGTTTATAACTGTAATGCTTTGAGAGAAAAGATGATGACATTTGCACCGACAGCCACTTTCTCATCTCTATCGTGCTCTCTGCTTCCTTCTCAAGGTCTCTCCTTTTTCTATCTTTCTCTTTTTCTCTCTCTCGCTCAGTATGAACTATGAAGAAGAACTTCATATTTTTTCATGGGTTTTTTTGGTTGGTTAATTTACAGGTCCAAACCAGCGAATGCAATGGAAAATCAACGAAAAGGTAATGTTATGTAACCGTCGAAAGTTTGAATCAACTGATAAAATTCTATGCTGAATTATCAGCTAAGAGGACATGACCAAGGAACTATGCATGGATAGTGTTTGATGAAATGCTTGAGTGAAGCCTGAACTTGTTTTGTTTTTAGCTGTCACTCTAGTCCAATACAGAATAACCATTTCTCAACACATTCGTTGGTTTCTCTTCGCGCAGAGACGGTTGTCGAGAAAGGTGGCTGTTTCTGGTGTTATCACAGCCGGATTTGAGCTTAAGCCGCCTCCATATCCTCTTGTACGTTTTCTTGAATTGGAAAAGAGTAGATAAAAGATACCGATTTGGCATATGATTGCTTATTTTATGCTAATTATACGGTAGGATATTATGGCTCTCAAGGTTGGCAACTAGTCTGCTGAAACTTGACTTTATATTTAGAGCTTATTGTAAGAACAGCAAATAGGACATAAATGAAAGTGGTGGTGTTGATGCTTCGGAACCATATGGGAGATGTTGCTCACTCTTTGTCTGGCTTTGGGCGTGTTGATATATATATATATATTGCAGGATGCTCTAGAGCCGCATATGAGCCGGGAAACTCTTGATTATCACTGGGGCAAGCATCACAAAACTTACGTAGAGAACCTGAACAAGCAAATTGTTGGCACAGATCTGGATGGATTGTCATTGGAAGAGGTTGTGCTTGTTTCATACAACAGAGGCAATATGCTTCCTGCATTCAACAACGCCGCACAGGTAATGCCAAATATTTAAGTGTGATGGGTTCCTTTCTCTGGGTTGAATGTCAATTCAATTATACGAGGGGATTTGCAGGCATGGAACCATGAGTTCTTCTGGGAGTCTATCCAACCTAAAGGTGGAGGAAAGCCAAGTGGAGATCTCCTCAGACTGATAGATAGAGATTTTGGGTCTTTCGAAAACTTTTTGGAAAGGTTCAAGTCGGCTGCAGCCTCTCAGTTTGGTTCGGGTTGGACATGGCTTGCATGTGAGTCTTTGAAAATATGTTCCCTTCCCAATTGGGAAAAGTATGCAAACTCCCTAACTCGGGGATTCGTTCATGCAGACAAGGCGAATAGACTGGATGTTGCAAATGCCATAAATCCACTGCCAAAGGAGGAAGACAAGAAGCTTGTAATAGTGAAGACTCCCAACGCAGTAAATCCGCTCGTATGGGATTATTCTGTAAGTTTCTACACATCCAGCATGAGTATAAATCTTGATTGTTTGCTATTATAGATGTTTATAACCTCACACACACATTTTGTCTGTCATTTTTATGAGCAGCCACTTCTCACCATCGATACCTGGGAGGTAGATACATTTGCTATGCATCTCTCTCTCTCTCTCTGAAATTTCACCTAGAAAGATTGGTGTCTTGATCGCTGACTTAGTTTTTTCTCTTCTCTGTGCCTAACAGCATGCTTACTATCTGGATTTTGAGGTAAAATCAAAATGCGGAATGATTTTCACTAAATCTGAAGCCAGCCAGTCTCATGTTGTTGTGTTCTGCGCAGAACCGAAGAGCTGAATACATAAATACATACATGGAAAAGCTTGTGTCATGGGAAACCGTAAGTACAAGGTTGGACTCTGCAATAGCTCGAGCGTCCCAAAGAGAACAAGGAACAGACACAGAAGATGAAGAGGATCATGATGATGAAGTGACAGAAGTTTACTTAGATAGTGATATTGATGTATCGGAGGTTGACTAAAACCAATTACATTAGCATCTTAAATGTCAATTACACTGCAAAACATTTTAAATCAATAATTATTGTGTGATTTTGGCTGCCTATAACCCCCCAAAAAAAAAGCTTTGTGACACATTTACACTCCTCCTATATGTCTAGTGACGAGTCACGAGGAGACCTGTGACTGCGCAAATCCAAATATCTTTCCACAGATGGTGAATTTCTGTAAACCCTTTGAAGACCAATTGGTATTTGCTGTTGTCCATGAATTGGAGGAGAGTACGGACGACGAGGTCTCGGTCCATGAACCGGAGAGTACGGTCTTGGATTTGGAGAGTATGAGTTGGGAGACAGACGTTCATGTGCAGATACATTTCTTCCTAAACCACCAGGTGGAACCGTATATTCAGGGGATCTCCTGAGAACTGAGCGGTGAGGAAAAGCTGATGCCGGGCCGAGGTAACTACTCACAAGAGCTGATATCTCATCTCTATCCTCATCTCTGTGACTAGGAAAGCTTCGATCATGGTAGATGGGAGAATAAGATGAAGAAGCCACTGGTGGAATTTCCATGGCTGACAATCTTGGACGTTTCATCTGTTGGTTA
Source organism: Anastatica hierochuntica (assembly GCA_900406275.1). Taxonomy (NCBI): domain Eukaryota; kingdom Viridiplantae; phylum Streptophyta; class Magnoliopsida; order Brassicales; family Brassicaceae; genus Anastatica; species Anastatica hierochuntica. Next base: position 6,547 of record OVAN01003383.1, read on the forward strand.
TACAATCTCCGGGTTAGATCCACTTCCTCCAATAAACTGATGGATCTTGCTCTCTCTTCCATCTCTTTGTCAATCTGAAGAGTGTCTTTCTCCAGCTTAACAATTTCCTCTTTGATCTGCCATTCTGGTACTTCTTTCGCAGGGTCTAACTTGTGAGCCTCCAAACACTGCATCACTGATAATAATGCAGCCAACTGCTTTTTGATGGCTTCTTTCTGTTGGGAAAATAAAGCAAACAAAAGTCAGACTCTCAGATGAAGAAAAACGGGTTCATGAAGGCAGATAAAAGTGCAAGGAAGGTGGTACAAATTCAGACGGTGACTGGGCTTTCCGTTTTTCCCTCTCAAATGACTCCTTGCTCATCTTTAAGAATGCAGTTAGAACTAAAGAAGCTGAGAACTTGTCCTCCATTCCAAAGGTATAGACTAATTCAAGAGCTTCAATATGCTTTCCTCGCTTGATACTTGATTCAATTATACCTACGACCAATAAAATATTGTGTCAGGACCGAGTTATTAACCTTTTATCCATTTAACTAGCACTACCAAAGGCAATAACAACTTGTTTACTTCTGACAAACAACAATCTTGTGAGTGAATGTAATGTACAGCTTTATTTCATCCCATTGCACTCTCTAACATCCTAGATTATTGCAGGTACATATAATACTTGTCCCAAACTTATCCTGATCAATTCCATCAGCAAAAGATGGTACCTGAAATCATAGGGACAAGAAAGGGTGAGCATCTTAGAGCAACCGCAATCTCAGGAGAACCACTCTTTCGTATCAAATCCAACAAATCCATGTTCCTAAAGTTTAAAGGAACCCCAAAAGAAGCAATCAAGAGAAGCAAACCCCTCGCGTCCATTGGCTCTGCCGAAGCTAATCCTCCTTCAGCGGTCAGTCTTTTCCTCCAGGCAACAGCAGCCGTCTCCGCCTCATCCTTTACAGAACTCTCAATCTTAACCTTGAGCTTCGGATCAAGTATTAGGAGAAAAGACTCCAGAATGAGAAGTGAAACCTGTCTCGCAGGGATCATAGGCGAATCCCTGGAAAATGCTTTGCGCCCTTGTATGTAAAACTTCCCAATACATTCCAACACGAACTTCGCTGGCTCCTTGGCCAGCTTCAAAGCTGCCGGAAGCTCTTCCAGTAGCTTAGCTCTGTCAGAGATATTCGCGTTTACGTACTTGCGCAGGCCTTTGCTGCACATCATCTCGCATAATCGTTGCACCTCCGCCTCTCGGGGAGGCGATTCACACACAATTGCGGTGGTTTCCACAGAGGAGACGGCGACGATGCCGTTACTCTTGAGTTTGGAGTCAATAGCGTTCTCGATGAAATCCATGTGCTTCTGTAGCTCGTCGTACCGCCGTTTGAAGGCTTCGACTGCAGCTGAAAACGCAGTTAAATCTTCAATGGATTTCAGAAATCGCGGCCGTTCAGATTGATGTCGCCGCAGAATGATCGCCGTTGAGGATTTCGCATGATCCTTGACGGATGGATAATGGGAGTAGCCATGACCAGGGATCAGAGAACCATTACGGGATGCCATGGGAATGCGTACGAAGAAGAAGAGAAAGAGAGATTGTGTACATGAAAAGCCCTAATATCTTTCCTTCCTCCTTCTCTCCAAAATTTTGCTCAGAATGATCCCAAAGGTAATTAACTAATACTATGAAATTACTTCGCTTTTTTTTTTGTTTATGTCCCCACAAAATTTCATTTGACTGAAAAGTAACCTTTATAGATAAGTATGGTTTTTTCCCCTGCAGATAAGTATAGTTTAACGATTACAGATTTCATAAATCAATCTTACCTGTTGTAGATAAATTATCCTATAATTAAAAAAAAAATTAATTTACAGAAATATACTTAAAAGGAAAAGAAATTTTACATTTACACGTGTCTTTTAATGGTTCTCAAATATACACCTCAAATATTAGCGTTTAGGGTTTAGGATTTAAGGTTTAGTGATTAGGGTTTAGGATTTAGCTATTAGGGTTTAAAGTTTAGGAATTAAGGTTTAGGATTTAGGGTTTAACGTTTAGGGTTTCTTTTAGCCTAGGGGCATAATGGTCTTTTTCATTAAAAAGAGAGGTGTAAAAATAAAATTTTTTCAAGTAGGGATATTTTTGAAAAACAGACAATACAAAGATGTATTTTTATAAGTCTCCTATTAAAAAATTGTTATAATATAAGAAGAAGGACATCTATCTTATTAAAAGGAAGAAATAGAGCTTTTCATATATGAATTTTTTTAAGTAAACCTATTTTAGAAATTTTATTAAATGTATCTAATAAATTAAAGTAACTCTAATTACTTATTTACATATTCCAACAAACGTATTAGGATATTCTAATATTTTTTTCACTTAATCACTATCAAAATTGCAAAATAACACAATTTTAAATCATCAATTTTCAACAAATTTAAATATAGTTTGTTTTCAAATTCAAAATAAACTCATAACTTTTAAAATAAATATATTACAATATTATTATTTTCTAAATAAAATTTGTTACAAAAATTCAAAAAAAATTATAAAGTTATGAAATTTACAAAAACCTATAGAAATTTATAAATAATTTATATAAACTATACAAATTTAAGTTTAGTCATCTAATAATTTATTTAAATACTCTAACGGGTTTGTTTCACGATATTTTGGGTATTGGATATTATCCGAACTAAACCCATACAAGTATCCAAGGAAATCTAAAACTTCAAAAATCTCAAATCTAAATCGAACCCAGAATTTGACATAACTGAAAATTCTAAAAATTTTGAATCTGAACCTGAATCTGAAACCCGAAATAACCGAAAATTATAAACCCGATACTTGAAATATCTAAACATGATTAATAATATCTAAAATTATTTTAAAAAACCTGTGCGGTTGCGCGGGTCAAAACTCTAATTTATTATATTAAAATAGAATTCTACTTTTTATCTATTTAAAAAAGTTTTCATTTAAATTTGGACTTATTCACAAGTCATTAAAATAATTATAACATTCATTGTTATTTAGTTAACAATACAATATAAATATTGATAATCTCATGTTATATCTTCTAATCCTATGTACAATTAAATTATATAGAATTATGTTATTATTTTTGATTAGTTTATATATTATATATGTATCAATATTTATATACTTGACGTGTTAGCATATATGTATTGATAAATATATAATAATATTCAATACAAAAATATAGATTCAATCATATAATATTGATTTTATAATAAAACGGTTTTGATATATTTATACTATAATATATATGAAAATTATATTATTTTAGTAAATATAAATGTGTAAGTTAGAGCAAGGCGTTTGGGATCCCGTTCAGGTTCGAATCGGATTTAGATCTCGAACTCCAGTCCTATAGGATTCATTATGTTTTTTTGAAAAGTTTGGATCGGATTTTTTCGTACGGGTCGAATTTTATAAAATTATTAAAACTCAGATAGATCCGATACTTTTTTTTGAAATCGAGCATTTTCGGATTTTTCGGATTCAGGTTTGTGTTTTTTTAGGTTTCTCCAATTTTTCGGATATTTCGGGCTTTTTGGATTTGGGTTAGGTTCAAAATTTTTCTTAATTTTTGGGTTTTTGAATTCGGGTTCAGGATTTTCGGATTAAACAAGGCAAGTATATGGATATAAGGGTATAAGAGTAAGGATGTATGTATATGTATGCAAAAGTTCGGGGCACCCATATACTATTTCGAGTTTCAAATTCGACTCGGGTAAAACCTAAAACCAGAAACACTTGAGTATGGAACTCATTCGGGCTTTTCACATGTTTTTCAAGTTCAGTCTTGGAGTAAAAATTTGATTTTTGAGAAATAAGATATAAAGAGCTAATCTCATTTCTATAAACATTTTTTTTGGTCACGGAAAAAAAAACATATTTCAAATACCAATTTTTCAAACAAAAAATAATATCCACAAAATATTATTCACATAAATAAATAATGTTTTATGATAAAACTTAAACAATATAAAAGAAACACAATTATGTTTGTTAAATACTTAGTATTCTTAATTGATTAATCTAATTTTATCACATATGAAAATTTGCCAAATAAAAAATTCGAAAATAATAACTATATGTAAAAATAGTATACAAAATAATATATTCTATTGTTGACAAAAAAATCTATTCTATTAAAATAGAGTTACTATTTTTTTTTACTGTTGGCAAGTCATAGTAGTACTATTTGATTAACTACATTTAACATATTTTGATTATTTATATTAATCAATAATATATAATATTTATATTGAGAAAAATCTAACAAAATCGTACTAAATATCTTACATATTTTTATTAAATAACGCATTACTTAATCTTGTAATTAGTAATATAATATTATTATTTAAAATTTTATTCTAAAAATTTAAAATTCTAAACTAAAACAAATTTCATAATTATAATCTATGATATATATCTTTTTTCACCAATCTATATTATATTAAATAGAAGTATTTTATGAATTAAAATACATTTATAAAATAAAAAATATACCCGTACGGACGTGCGGGTTAAAATCTAGTGTGCTCTTAAATGGAAGGGGAGAGGAGTATACGTACAAATCGGTTCAATAAGTTTGTTGCTTGTTTCTTTTTTTCCGCCTGAAACCCATTTTATTAAGCTGGAAGCGAACTTTACGCTAGGGAAAACCGACCAGGGACCAACGTGCTTATATGGGTAAAAAAAAGTCACCGGTTAGTCTTGCCTTTTTGGCAAAATTATCGGCTACAACATTACATGAACGAGAAATATAAAGGATGTTGAACAACAGAAACGAGCTTTTTAGCCTTGCAAAATTATCCAACTAAGCAGCAAAGGTCGACCACTCCGAGGGTGATGAGACTAGTGATATTAATTGCATGCAGTCCGTAGCAAATGTGACATATGTTTTGCCGATGAGCTCAAAACCTTCATCGCCCACAGAAGTGCTTCTAGCTCCTTATGTTAAAGGATTAGCCTAGGCGTTCGGTTATCTGTTCGGTTTCGGTTCGGTTTTTTCGGTTCTCGGCTCTTTTGATTCTCAAAAATTGGAACCATTCGGGTCCTTAAATATTTCGTTTCGGTTTCGATTCAGTTCATGTTCGGTTTGGGTTCGGTTCCAATTGAATTAAGTAACTATTCAGATATAAATTTTCGGGTATTTTTGGATATTTTCGATTATTTTCGGGTATGTTCGGGTATTTTTCCATATTTTTAGGTATTTTTGAATATTTTTAGGTATTTTTAGGTATTTTCGGTTCTATTTTATTATCCGAAATATTGCAGTTCGGTTCGGTTTCGGATTATTTCTATTCTCGAAAATTGGAACCGTTCGAGTAATTTTTAGTTTTTTTCGATTTCGGTTCGGTTTCGGTTCCGGTTATTTCGGTTCGGTTTTTCAGTTCCGGGTAGTTTGCCCAACCCTAGTAAAGGAGATAAGGTATTGCGGATACTTCTAGACACATTCTTTAGGAGGATGTCGTTCTCTACTAGTGTCCAACCGAGACTACAACAGGTGTCGGTTGAGTTCCAAGAGCCATCTACGAAGCAAACCAGGCCCGGGAGAGAGGGGGCGACCTCCTGAGTGGGCATCGTTGGAGAGATGTCCAATTGTGACTCGGGCTCCTCAGGGGAGTTAGCATTTATCCATGCATTAGCTTCTTGGATGACATGGGAAACTATGTCTCAGGGGTCTTCCCTTATCTTTTTGAAAATAACCTTATTTCTTGCCTTCCAGATAAACCAAAGAAGCCAAGGGAAAGTAATCAGCGAGTCCTTACTTGCTCCTATTTCCTTGGCCTTCTGAAATAGGTAGTCAAAGTTACTGTATATGGAAGACCGAGGAAATAGGGGTAGGGGCTGGTGGGATGAGAGCTAATGCCCAAACTTGGCGAACTGGTGGACATTCGAATAATACATTGTTAGTTAATTCTTCCTCTGTAGCGAAAATGGGGCATGTTGCCTTAGCTCCTATGTGATGGTTAAATAGACTTTGACATGTGGCCAGACATCCAGATAAACACTGCCACACAAAATGCTTAACTTTTCTTGTTGTTTTTAAGATTTCATGCTTGTGTTACCAGTGTATCCACTGAGGGTCCCTGAAAAGGGGGGGGGGGTCACAAGCAAGGCGTGAGATCTCTCTCGCGGTCTAATATCCTTAACGTACAGTATAGTTCTCGGATTTTGTGTAGGACCAGCTATAACCATCACTCAGGTAATTCTTGGATGGCCATATACTTAAAATTTAGAGAATATCCTCCTCCACAAACATCTACCGGAGGCGGTCCACTTTCAACAATTTAGTAGACTCATCGATTAAGTCATTAACGTAGAGGTGGAGGTCTCTTTCTAGGGATATGCTCCTTGGGATACGTGCGGGAATATGAAGGATCCAAGGTTCACTCCAAACTTTAGTTTTCATTATCAATCCAATTATATTTAGGAGTCTTGAGTAAAGCAAGGTTTTGCTGCCATAATACTCCTCCACTCATAAGATGGTCGGTTCGATGATTGTACCTCTAAAGGGCTACAATATTTGAAGTATCGACCTCAAAGGACCTTACTTAAGAGGGAGTTAGGGAATCTGATGAGTCGCCATAATTTTTTTGTCAGCAAGGCCAAATTAAATTCCTCAAAGGTTCTGAAACCTAAGCCCCCCTTTGAAAGTTGGGTACAAAGTTTGTCTCATGCTTTCTAATGGATAGCACTACTATCTGCCTTAGAAATCCACCATAACCGAGCTTTTACGCTGATATCTCCCGAGGTCGGTCTTATTTAGAGATGAGACAAATGTTTGTCTCGTTGAGCTTTTTCTCAAACCAGCCATTGGTGTGAAAAGATCTGATTAATTTAATTGTATGTAGTCTGAAGTTTGTAGTTTGTTATGAGAGAAAATGTGTTAATAGTCTGATGCAAGTCTTGGAGAAAAGATATTCAGAAAATACAATTTGTAATCATCATTTTCTTCCTCTAGAATTTGTATCCGATATCTCTCATAAATGTTCTTGAGTGGTTTCTACTTCTAAACTCTTGATTTTGTGAGCTTGAATTGAGTTTTTACAGACATATATTCAAGGTTTTAATTGTTCATTGATCGATTGTGTTCTTCGTTATAAAAAACAATATAAATTTTATCAAAACTAAATCATCAAGTGTCTGCTCTCTCAGTCACTCTCCCTTCAATAGCATATTCATTGCATAATATAAACACTTGAACTTCTTTCTTACTAGTCATACCATATTTAGAGGCTAAAGACCTCAACGTTAAAAGCTTAAGAACATATTCAAAAAGGAAAACATTTTATTGCTTTAGAAAATTCTCTCAAAAACTAAAGCTCTCTAAAATTCTCTCATAAACCCCCCTAAAACTTGTGTCATAACTTGACCTCTTTATTTATAAGGAGATATAATTCCTAATCCTAATAGAACACTCCTATATTTAGATAACTCCTAAATATAATCTTAGTCCTTATCCATAACTTTGTTAAAATTAGGATAGTTTGTGTCTCAAACTTTCTTCAAGTTTAAGTCAGCATTCTCCCTTCTAAGTTTGAAATCACTTTCACCTAAGTTCTTTACTCCAATGAGTCCTTCATCTCCCTAAACTTCATCCTTCCTAGAGGTTTCGTCAAGATGTTTGCCTTTTGCTCGTTGCCAGGAACGTGCTCAACTTCTATCCGACCATCCTCAACATATTCTCTAATAAAATGAAACCTCGGGTGTATCTGCTTGCTCCAACCATGAAAGAATGGATTCCTCACTAGTGCAATCATCGACAGGTTATCAATTCGAATGATAACTTTTTTTCATGATGACTCTGTGATCTCACTAAACAAGTTCTGAAGCGAAATCGCCTGTCTTTATGTCTCAATCCCTACCATAAACTCAACTTCGCATGAAGAAAATGCTATTTTATCTTGCTTTTGTGAACACTTGGAGATCGGACTTTCATCAAGATAAAAAAACATAACTTGTTGTGCTTTTACTATCATCTGGATCTATATTGTGACTGTTGTCATTATATCCCACCAACTTTGTCGATAATGAAGTTGATCTTTCAAAGTTCAAATCGAGTGTAATAGTTCCTCGTAAGTACCTTAGACACTATTTTAGGGCTGCTCCATGAGACTCCTTTGGTGTCTGCATATAACGACTAACACACCAACATAATAAGATAAGTATGACTCGTGTAAAGCAAGTAACAAAGACACCCGATATTTCTTCTATAGTTTGTGGCATCAATATCCTTCTCATTCGGCGCCTTTGACAACTTTAGACAACTTCCATTGGAGTTTGAATAGGATTGCAGTCTTTCATTCCAGCCTCTTCTAAGATCCTCAAGGCATATGAGATTGAGTGTTACCCCCTCTTTGTTTTGACACACTTCAATTACAAGGTAATACGTCATTCTTCCAAGATCACTCATTTCAAATTTTGACGCAATATCTTTTTTGAAACCTTCTATAATTTTCATATTTTTCCCTGAGACTAATAAGTCATCGATATTTACTGAAACTAGAAGTGCTTCCTGGTTTACCCTTTTTTGATAGACCGAGAGTTCCTTGGATCATTTCTTGAACTTGAGTTCCTTAAGAGTTTGCTTCAAATTCTCATTCCATGATTTTGAAGCTTGCCTTAGACCATACAAGGCTTTATTAAGTTTATAGACGTTATCTTCATATCTTTTTACCACAAAACCTTCAGGTTGCGTAACATAGACTTTTTCTTTAATTCCCTGTGAATGAATGCAGTTTTAATATCCAGATGATGTATTTCCCATCCATGAGAAGCTGCAAGATTAATAAGAAACCTAATTGTCTCAATTCGTGCTATCGAGGATAATACTTCCTCAAAATCAATTCCATGTTTTTGAACATATTCTTTTGCGACGAGTCTGGCCTTGTATTAGTTTTTACTGCCATCAGAATGTTTCTTGTGTTTAAATACCCATTTTAAACCTATCAATTTTATCCCTCTCGGAAGTTCAACAAGATTCCATGTAAGGCTCTTTTTGATCGAATGGACTCCATCTCCACAAGCAAGCATCCATTCCTTAGAATTCTTTGCCTCAGGGAAGTCTCTAGGCTCTTCATCTAGACAATAAGTAAGCTTTCTCTTTCTTCTTCAGAAAGTAATATGTACTCATCAAAATGTATTGGCTAGGTTCTTATCCTCTGTGATCGCCTTAAGTCGGGTTGGTTTTGGGCATCATTGTCATCATCATCCTTGCTCTCTGTTTCAGTTTCGAAATTTGACTATGTTTCTTCATGATCTCCCGTATTCTCAATTCCACCACAATCATATTTTGGTTCCAAACCTTGCGGATTCGTATTATCAGGTAAGGTAGTGTTCGTGAATGCAACGACTTGTTGAATCCCATGGCTTTTGAAATTCCAAACTCAATCATGAATTTTCCAGCCTTGCTATGCTCTTGACTACTCAAGTTCCAGCTCCATCCTTTTTACTCATCAAAGACAACGTCATGGCTCACTACTATTTTCTTAGTTTTTGGATCAAGTAAACGATATGCTTTTGATCCAGGCTCAGTTCCTGGATGGACCAGTCGACGTGATCTATCGTCAAGTTTCTTCAAGTGTGGCATATCTACTTTTGCATATCCAATGCATCCAAAAATTCGTATGTGATTGATGTTTAGTTTCTTAGCCTTATAGATCTCATAGGGCATTTTGTCCTTACGAGATCTTGTAGTTATCCTATTTAGGAGATATGTAGAATGTCTCACGGCTTCTCCTCATATATAGTTTGGAACCCGTATGTGTGTTTAGAATACTTCTAGTCGTCTCCATAAGAGTACAATTTTTTCTTTCAACAACTTCATTTTGTTGTGGAGTGTAAGAAGTTGTAAGATGCCTTTTGATTCAAGAAATCTGACAATGAATTGAATTCTTTTGATACAAACTCTCCTCCTCTGTCTGTTCAAAACATTAGAATTCTTTCTCCCGTTTCTTGTTCTACCATGGTTTCGAACCCTTTGAACTTGTTGAATGTATCACTCTTTTCCTTTAGTAAAACAGTCGACATATATCTTGAATAATCATATATAAGAACAAAATATACTTGTTCCATACACTTTTGTTTGGAGTAATTGGGCACAAAGATCGCCATGGATGAGTTCAAGTACTCTTGTTGCCCAAAACAAGGTAGCTCGATGGAATGCTTGTCTCGTTTGCTTTCCTAATGAGCATGAGTCACACACTTTACTTTCGAAATCAACGTGTGGTATTCCTAGGACAAGTCTTCTTTATACCACTGACTTTATCGTCTCAATATTTACATGTACCAAGTGTGCATGCCATATACTCGAGTCACTCAAAGTTGTTGAAATAAGGCACATGGTATCTCTAATTCCCATACTAACCATGTACAACGATTCTTCGATCTAGTTGTCTTAACAAGTAGTTTCCCATTCTTATCGTGCATTGTTAGGTGTTCCCCTCACATCTTTACATCACAACCAAATTCTGTAGCATGTCCTAAGCTAATGATATTACTTTTCAAGTCGGGGATAAAGTAAATGTCAGCTACTTTTCTTGTTTCACCATTCATGTCCACAAGCTCAATTGATCCTTTACCTTTGATATCTAAGCGAGAATTGTTATGGATGTTTTTGGGAAATTATTTGATGGCACTATGGAAAAAAGGAGACAATTTATACGTATGACGATGGTCGATTTTGGGTGAAGGAAGCTAAGCAAAAGAGGCTGGAGGATGTTTGTATTCAGAGAATCAAATCAAAAAGATGGTGAAAGAACAAGCGTATTAGCCTTTCGCCTAGGGTTTTTTAGGATGATCTCCACAATCTCCTGAGCATGATATTTATACATGAAAACTTGTTGTTATCCCTTTAGAATCAAGAGATATCACAATTATATACAAATATACATGATTATCTCTTTATTAACTAAAAGAAGATAAATATCAGATGAGAGTCCGCTAGCCTTCCGGCTTCAAGCATCCTTGTGACGTCTGCCTTCCTTCTTCTTGGCATTCCCCTGCCTTAAGGCTAAACATTCGTACTCGATCCTTAATGAGTTTCATGAGCAACTTGGGCATTGACAAACTTTTTTGTGCCTATTATTTCTCTCACGTTTCTCGTGGTGAAGGCATATATTATTTTCGCTCCTATAGTTAAGGAGCTTGATAAGAGTGAGAGAAAGGGGGTTGCCTTCACCAAACACGGGACGGAGAGATTGGCTTTTATGAAAGTAGGATTGACGCCTGGCTTTTCTACCCTCTAGAAATTTACTGTTAGGTTTAAGATGATCTTTCTATTTCGTGACTTCTGGCCCAGACGCTGACTTTGCTGTCTTATGCCTTCTGCAGAGGTGTCGACGGAGAAAGCATAGGAAGGCAAGGAAGGAGTGGAAGAGGCTTTGGAGATCCCAGCTGAAGAAAGGTGCATCCTGTTCCTACTTAGTGAAGAAGCGTTCAGGCAGAGCAACATCAGAGGTTACTTTTTATTTCCTACCTCCTGAGTCGTATTTAGTCTTTTGCTTTGCTAATCCCTTATTTTTTACAGGAAATATGGTAGGATCTTGTTAAAAGGCGTTGGAAGACTTCAAGAAGGCTCAGGAGGTCAGGAAGCCTAAGCTGGAATTGGGGGGGGGGGGGGNATGGAGATTCCCGAGTCGATTCCCGAGTCTCCTTTCAGTGGAACTAAGAGAAGGGGGTCCAAAAAGCCACGACCCCTCCAAGAAGCAAAAAAGCAGCTCCTCCAGGCTTTCCTCCTCCTCTTCAAATGATCTTGACGGTGCTCTGGAGTTGCTAAAAGACTCTGTCTTTCCCTCAGTCTCTGTCAGCTATCCCAACTCCGATAATGTGGGAGTTCTCGCTCATGCCCAGAAGGAAATGATAAAGGTAATTGGCTTGCTCTTGACATTTTCCTGCTTCTCTCTGCTCTTTGCTAACTCTCCTTCCTTTTATGTCTGATCTCAGTTGGCTGCCTTTTTCCATCAGGCTGAAGATCGGCTTGCCACTGAAATGGCCTCTGCTGAGAAGGTTGTGGCGAAGGGCTATCTCCTCAAGCTTAAGAAGGAGAAAGATAGGGCTGCTGGCCTAAGGAAAGAGCATAGGGAGCTAACTCGTGGGCTGGAGTCTCAGAACCAGATGCAGAGGAGAAGGTCCTCAAGATGATGGAGGGTAGGATGCTTCTAAAGCAGGAGATTGTCGACCTGAAGGCGAAGGCGACGGCCTTTGATGAGGAGAGAACCATGGCGGTTAGCAGTTCCAAGATCGTTGGTCGCTGGGAGATGGCCCGCGACTGGCTCTAGGGGGATACGAACTCCTGGAATCTGGCGGAGAACTTTGAGAATTACAATGTAGTGGCGACGGCGGAGGAAGAAGAACAAGGCCTCCCAGCTCCCTCTTTCAAGGATTAACCCGAAATTCCTCCTGCCAAGGACAACGCAACCTCATGGACTCGGACGCCAATGTGGAGAAGTCGCCTTCCCCATATCCTTCTGTCGCCTAGCCTTCTGCCCAAAAATTAAGAACTAAGCTGATCTTCCCCTTAGGGGTTTTAAATCTTTTTTTCTTTTGTCGATGATCTGCCCCTGCGTGGGCCAATTTCTGCCCCTTGTGGGCTTTGATAAGAATTTTTATGGCCCTTTGAGGCCTTGGCTTTTTATGTGCCCTTCGAGGCTTAAAAACCGGTACTTTCGCCCCATGTGGCCCTTTCTATGACTGTTTTTTTGTTTTTTCACCTTCTATGAATGCTTTTATGTTTCTTTAATCCTTTTTTACGATCTGCTTGAACAAGCCATTTGCTAGGATTTCGAGATAACATTTTTCTTTGTATGTGGCATCTTGCCTTGGCCAATATCATCTGGCCTTCGGCTTTGAGCCTCCGGCTTTTTGGCTTTGAGCCTCTGGCTTTTGCCCCTCGAGAATATTCGTTTAGCATTTTGCTTTTGAAAATATTCTTCCTTTATGCGTCTTGATTGTAGTTGCTCGGTCTCTGGCTCTAGGCCTCTGGCTTCTTGCTATGTTCTTAAAGGAATTCCAATTCTGGTGTTGGAGTATACCAATCCCCTCCCCTTTTTGACCCTACTCCATGTCCTTGGACAATACTCAAGGTTTTGTTTGCATTCTCCCCCCCCCCCCCCACTAAGGTGGCTACTATCAAATATTTGATGCGTTCTGCTTCCTGTAGTGAAGCCACTGTTAGTCTTATTGATTTTACTGGCCCAGATCTTCCCCGCAGAGAGATACACTGCCAGACTTTTCTGCTTCCCACGTCTGGGTAAGCAGTTTGCAAAAGATGCTCCATGCTCAAGCGATAGCGTGTTTGCTTTTATTATGGCCTAGTAAGCATGGGTAAGCAGTTTTTCTTCCTGCTCAGAACTCAGTGCCCTAGTGGTCCACTGTCTGGTAAGCAGGAGTAAGCAGTTTTGTTTCCTGCTCAGCACTCGGCACCCTAGTGGCCCACTGTCTGGTAAGGAGGAGTAAGCAGTTTTGCTTCCTGATCAGCATTCGGCACCCTGGTGGCCCACTATCTGGTAAGCAAGCGTAAGTAGTTTTGCTACCTGCTCAGCACTCGGTGCCCTGGTGGCCCACTGTCTGGTAAGCACGAGTAAGCAGTTTTCACTCTTACTTTCATTTGGGCATTTTCCCCTTGTTTAAGCAGAGTTATAAGCTTTTCGCTTTATTTTCGTAAGGGTATGTTGCTTATACTACTCTTGCAGTGAGAAATAATCATTCAACTTATCTTCCTGATTCTTTTACTGATTTTCTTTGTGAGAAAAACAGTTATTCTATTGATAAAGATTTGTCCATAGACGCAATAGGATTACAATTGAAAAGATGTAAAAGAAATTAAAAAACCAAGGCCAGAAGACGTATCTGATGTTCGATCGCCTGGGCCAGAAGCACTCTTTAGAAGAAGTAAGATTTTAGGTGTAACGCGTTCCAGCTATTGGGCTATACTTTTCCATACCTATCTTGTAACTTTTATGTTCCTGACCCTTTCACTCCTATGATATGGTATGGCCCTTCCCAGCCAGACGCGAGATTGCCTGCAGTTTTTTCTCTGCTATTATTGAAAACTCGACATAATACCCATTCGCCTTGCGGAAACGTCCGAGTTTGCACCTTTTTGTTGTAGCTACGTGCTACTTCCTGTTGAAGTTTTACACTCCTGACTCTAGCGGCTTCCCTTTTTGTCGGGGAGGTCCAGGGACAAAGCCATTATCTCTTCATTCTCTCTTAGAGTTAGAAGCTCCGTCCTGGCTGTAGGGATGTTGATTTCGGCAGGGGACACTGCCTCTGACCCGTAGACCAAGGAGAACGGTGTTTCCTTTATTGCTGTCTTGATAGTGGTTCGACAAGCCCATAGCGTGGCTGGGAGTTCTTCGACCCATTTACATTGGGTTTCGTCCAGCCATTTCTTTAAGAGACTTACCACGGTTTTGTTTGTAGATTCGGCCTGTCCATTGGACTGTGGGTGCCTTGGCATTGCGAAGCTCAACTTTATGCCCCCTGTCTTCGCATAACTTCTTGAAGTTTTTGCTTGTGAACTGTGGATCATTATCTGTCAATATTTCTTGAAGTACTCTGAATCATGTTACAACGTTCTTCTAAAGAAACCTCTTGATTTGATCGTTGGTGATCTTGCTCAAGGCTTCTGCCTTTATCCACTTAAAGAAGTAATCTGTTACTACCAAAAGGTATCCCAACTGGCCAAGGGCCTTCGGGAATTTCCCTACAATGTCCATTCCCCACTTCATAAATGGCCAGGGGGAGCTAACGGACTTGAGATTTTCAGGACGTAGTTTGGGTACATGCGCGTGCCTTTGGCATTTGCCGCAGTACTTGGCCATATGAAGGGCGTCGTTGGCCATGGTTGGCCAATAATACCCTGCTCTCTTGCCCTTAGCACAGAACTATTTCCGCTAGAGTGAGATCCGCCTTTGCCTTCGTGCAATTCCCTGAGGACCAGATCAGCATTTTCTTGCTTTAGGCACTTGAGGTAGGGTCCAGAGAATGATCTTTTACAAAGTTTTCCTTGGACCAGGCAGTAGCGTGACGCTTGCCTTTTTATCTTGCGGCATTTACTTCTTATGTCGGGCAGGACATCATCCCTTAAAAAATGATATGATGGGACTCATCCACGTTATTTCTTCTTCGATGTTAAAGACGTAAAGCCCTTCTCCATCTTTGTTAGTGGCCGGCCATTGGAGCACAAGCAAAGGTATGCTGATTGGCTATGTGGTTTTTAGGGCAAAGGCCAGGGTGGCCAGGGCGTCCACGTGCGAGTTCTGCTCCTTGGGGATCTGTGTGAGTTTGCATGCCGTGAATGAACTGATAAGCTTCTTGGATATGGCCAAATACTTGGTCATGCTGGCGTCTTTTGCCAGGTATTCGCCATGCATCTGACTTACAATTAGTTGGGAATCACTGTAAACCTGTAGGTTCTCTATCCCCAAATCTTTTGCTAAGACGAGTCACATAACTAAGGCTTCATACTCATTTTCATTATTGGTGTCCTTAAATTTCGACCTTACTACTCTTGATGGTGTTTCTCCTCTTGGTGAGATGAGAACATGTCCATTCTCCTTCGGCTTTACTTTCTTGTTGGATCCTGACTTCTTCTTCTGACCAAGGGATCATCGGTGGGGAGAATTCTGCTGTGAATTTAGTCAATACTTGTGACTTGATTGTTGTGGCAGGACGAAAGATTACGTCGTACTCCCCCAATTCGATTGCCCACTTGGCTAGTGTGGGAACCGAAATTCGCACTGTCGATTATCGTAATCGAAGGAAAGCCAAGGAATCCTAACTTTTCTTGAGGTCCCAGATTTCTGCTAAACCAAAGAATGATAGATCAAAAGTACGAAGAAAATAGACGATGAAGTAAAAGTAAAAGAGAAACAAAAAGTTAGAGTTTGAGCAATAGAGATCTTATTCCGAATCTGCATTGAGCGTTACAATAGGTGATAAGTCATGGCCGCGAGAGCTGTCGACGAGTATTCTAGTTCTAACAGCGTAAGACTTGTAAACCTAATTGAGACACAACTCGCTAACAAAAACGAAAATAAGTCTAATTGCTCTAAGTGTGAATTGTGAAGAAGTTTTTCTCTGTCCCCTTCATTCTTCTCCTTAGCCCCTCTTTTATATGCCTTTGTACGTTGATCTCGTTTCCTTTTTCGCCCTAGACTTGAACATATCCTTTCGCGAAAATATTCTTTTTCTCGAGAATATTCCTTATCTTCACGATTTTCCATATTTATCTCTTGACTTTAACTTTATGCATTTTCCTTTTATCTTTAGCGGAACTCAGGTCAATCGTTGACGCAGTTGGGCCCATTCTCGTTCCGGAATCGTAAGTGGACTTTCGTCGTGTTTTGAGCCTTCCTGGGCCGTCTAGCGACTAAGTGATTTTTACGATTTCTTTCGGAGAAATCGTTCTTCGTACGACTACGCGGTGACGGTTTCGTGAAATGATAAGACTGATCATATAGTTAAGACAATGTCGGTGTTCGAGTTAACCATTATCGTTTTATATGATCGATACGAAGTTTTTACGAAAAGTACAAGTCTTTACGATTATTGCCGCGAAACTTCAACGAAGACTCCACTCGAGGCGAAACAAGAGACAATCGAACCGAGATTCGAAGAAGAAGATGATCAAGAAGACACAATCTAATCAACCGTGGGTGACTAGACTTTGGCACAAGTCTAGTCGCCCATGGGCGTCTAGACATGGTTTGTGTCTAGCCCCCCAGCTTGCTAGTTTCGATTGCGACTCTTGCGGGCGAGTGGTGTCTGTTTTAAGCGGAATCTATGGCCGAGATGATTGCGAAGACAAGTTTTATTGATTATTTTACTGCGTAGAAATCCTTATAAATATTGGACTCCCTCTCTCATTCCTCATTCACTCCTCACTTCTTCAAAGTTTTGATTGGATAGCTTTGCCGAGCCAACATGACTTCCTCTTCTGATGGACAGAAAGACAATGGCGCTCAGGTGGATGCCACCCCTCCAGAGAACCCTTTGAGTTCCCCGACTCGTGAAGCTATCCCAGTGCACGTGGCCGAATACCTGGCTTTTCGAGGTGATATGTCTCGTCGAGAAGTCGAGGCGGAGGACATTGCTAGTGTTGCCCTAGTGGGTTCTCCGATCCCGGCTGCGTCATTAGTTCCTGCATTTGTGCCATCACCTCCTTCTCCGATCATTCTAGAAGATGGGACGATCCAGCCGACAAGTTCTTCGACGACTCTTATTCTTGTTAGTGATTCAGAGCAGGGGCCTGAGTCGATGCCCACTCCACCGGCCAGGCGAGAGATCGTCCTTGGCCTACGTGCTTCCGGCGCCACTCTCACTGTTGCTTTGGAGGGGCGCAAGAAGGTTTGTGCCAGCATGGAGGTGGCTAGGAAGAAGAGGTGTGTCAGAGGGGTCGAGATCGGGCCTTCGCCCCTAGGAGCTTCTGGCCCGAGCCCGCGGTCACAACATCGTACCAAGGTTCGTTCTGCGGCTCTTTTCTCACTGCGTTAGATTTCTTTCTTTCTTTTGTATTACTCTCACTTTTGCGCAGTTCATATCTTTGATCGATGGGATGCTTAATGATTGCGGGTCGGAGGTTGAGCGTCTTAAGAAATAGCTTGCTGAATCGAAGGACCAATCATTGCGGTTTGAGAGGAAATTGGAGGATATCGAGGATGCCTATTCCCTTGAGGTATCTTGGTTGGAGACTCGGATTGGCGAGCTTGAGAGAGATCTCGGGAAGACGGCAAGCTCATTGCTTAAGGAGAAGACGAATAGAAAGGTTAAAGCCTCGGAGATGCGTTGCCTGCGGCGTCGGATGCAGCGCGAGGAAAGCTCATCGAGTCGTTTTGCCAAAATGGAGAGCTCTCTCGATTCATTGATGGATATCCAAAACAGGGATCTCGCCCTGGCGGTTATCAAGGGAGAAATGAGCGAGATTCGAATGTTTCTTGACGAAGTGTCCCCGTCTTGGCAAGCCGAAGAGGCCAAGTTGTCCACTCGCCAAGAGGAGTTGGAGGTCGCTGAGGGGGACTTCGGTTCTATCTTTGCAGCTCTGAAATCTGATTGTGCCCTTCTGCTGGTTTCCGATAACCCTGAGAGGCAGGATCCCGCGGGCATCGAGCTTGGCGATGCCGAGGAGGGGGGAGGAGATGATGTGGCTTTGAATTCTGGTGATGTAGCGGGTGAGGACGTGGTCCTAACCCGCTACAAAGATAATCTCTCCAAAGACAATTTCTAAGTCGTCTGGAAGTGCTGACCAAAATTTTGGATTTCTTTTATAGCGCGCTATTATCCTAGTCGGATGTATGAGAGCTATCTCTATGAGATGGCTTAGTCAATTTAGGATGTTGGGACTTTGTTGTGATCAACAACAAACTTATCGGTAGATATTACCTTTTGTAAGTCTTCGCGAAGGATTTGTGTTTTTACCGAGGAAGGTGTGTTGTCGAAAAATGGTTCTTCAAGCGTCTGCGATGTCTCGCGATGTTGAAGATTGGTTTTTCTTTTGTATGTCGTGCTTTGCTCTTGAAGCGTCTACAGACTTGAAACGTTTGTTGGGGCATATTTGGCGAGCATAGGCTGCCGAACATTTTAAAAATATCGGGTTTGAGAATGCGGATGTTTCGAATTTTGGAAGTATATGAGTATATGTATACGTACCTGCTTCCCCCTTTTTTAGAGAGGGGGACGGCTGAAATCGTCTTTCGATGAGTTGCCTACGTACCCCTTTTCGGGGATCAAGACATCTCGTAGTTCAATTTATCGTTAACGTTGCTGTTTAGTGATGGTCCTAGGAATTTTGACGTCCTGCATTGTGGCAATTTCATACGCTCTTGGTCGGACTTCTTTTATGACCTTGTATGGTCCTTCCCAGTTTGCTTCGAGTTTTCCCGTGTTTCGTTCTGCGGTATTTTGGAAAACTTTGCATAGAACTAGATCGCCTTCCTTGAACCTGTTGTTGCGTACGTTTGAGTTGTAGTATTTTGCTGCTGCTTGTTAGTAGTTTTGGATTCGTATGATGGCATGGTCTCGACATTCGTTGATGAGGTCGGGATCATCCAGCAGCATTATACTATTCACGTCTTCTCATTCGACTTCCGCTGGGATAACGCATTATGTTCTGTATACAAGGACAAAGGGAGTTTCTCCCGTTGCTCTTCTCGGAGTTGTTCTGTGTGACTAAAGGCTAAAAACGCGTCTGGGGAACCTAAACATTGTCTAAGTACAAGAAGCAGGACTCCCTAAAAAAAAGTGATAATGAGATTATCCCAACTTGGAACTCAAGAACTCTCGCAAGACACGGCAAAGACTAGAGGCCAATATGCCAGAAGTCAAATAGCCGGAATATCAATAAAAGGCTAGAGGCTCAAAGCTAGAAGCCAGCCGATCAAGGCACAAAGGCTAGAAGCTCATAGCCAGAAGCCAGCCAATCAAGGTACAAAGGCTAGAAGCTCATAGCCAGAAGCCAGCTGATCAGGGCACAAAGGATAGAAGCTCATAGCTAGAAGCTAGCTGACTAAGGTGCAAAAGCAAAAGCCAGAAGCCAGCCGGTCAAGTTGCTAATAATAAGAAGCTTGCAAAAGCATAATCTCTAAATCTAAGTCAGGAGCCTGATATGGCAAGAAGACAACAGAGAGCTAAAAAAATATTCATAGAAGGCCACTAAGGGCCAGAAGATGAGTATTAAGCCTCGAAGGGCAAACAAAAATAAGCCAAGAAGGCCAACGAAGGGTCAAAGCCACTAAGGCCATAAAAGTCATTGTAAAGCCCACAAGGGGCAAGAGTAAGCCCACACAGGGGCATGCCGTCAACGAAAAAGAAAATAAAATCCCACAAAGGGAGAGCAATCTGTTTTTTGATTCTAGGTCTGGAGGCTAGGCAGCTGGAGGATCAGGAAAGGTAGACTTCTCGACATTTTGCTTGAAAGCCGCTGGAGGAGTAGAAGCCAAGGCAAGAGGAATCTCTGGTTCATCTTCAAAGGGGGGGGGGAGATTTGAGGCCATTCTCTTCTTCCTCCGCGATCGCTCTCAACTTGTAGTTCTCAAACTCCTCCTGCAAGTTCCAAGACTTGGCCTCACCCTTGAGGTAGTCCTGAACAATTTCCCAACGCCCCATGATCCTGGCACCGTTGACGGTAATGGACATCTCATTCGTAAAGGTGGCCACCTGGGCGTCCAGGTTGTCAAGTTCCTCTTCCAGCTTCGCCTTCTCCTTAGTCAGGATAAGAACCTTCTCTGCCACCTTCTCCTTCTCTGACTCTAGCCTCCGTAGCAGCTCCCTCATCTCCCTCAGCTCTTTCTCCAAGCCAGCAGACATGTCCTTCTCTGTCCTCAGCTTGGCAAGGTAATCATCCACCTAAGCCTTCCATGCAGCGATCACCTCAGTGGCGACCTGATCCTTGGCATGGAAGAGAGAAGCCGCAAGCTGAGCAACAAAGAGGAAGAAGGTTAGCCAAAAGAAAAGGAGAAAAGCAAAAAGCAGCCAGAAGCCAAAGGCAAGCCAATTACCTTGATCATTCCCTTCTTGACCTGGTCGAAGATGCCCAGATTATCAGAGCTAGGAGGATCAGAGGGAAGCGTAGGGAAGACGGAGCTCTGCAAGTGCTCCAGGGCGCCATCAAGATCGCGGATAGAGGAGGAAGACTGCTTGGCAGGAGGACCCTTCAACTTCTTGCTAGAGGCAGTTGCCTTTTGGGTCCCTTTCCTCTTGGACCCAGTAGAAGGAGATGCCAAGATCTCCACCACCTCCGGAGCTTTTCTCGAAGACGCCAACTTGGCCTTTTTTGTCGCCTGAGCCCTTTTGAAGTCATCTAGCGCCTTGGACCTAGATCCTGACATATTTCCTGCAAAATGACAAAAAGATCAGTTTAGAAGCTAGCCCGGAAGCAAGCAGACAAAAGAATTAAGAAACAAGGAGTAAACCTCTTATGCTGCTCTGGCTCAACGCTTCTTCACTCAAAAGGAACGGGATGCTCCTTTCCTCAGCAAGGATCTCCAAAGCTTCTTCCGCCTTCTCCTTGCCCTCCTCTGACTTCTCTGTAGATGCTTCTACAAAAACAAAGGATCAAAAGGGTTAGTGACCAAATTGGAAGCAACAAAAACAAAAGCATCCTAAGCCTACCAGTGAATCTCCAAAGAGTAGAGAACCCAGGAGAGGTCCCGACTCTCATGAAAACAAACTTATGGGCCAAATGCTTCGTGAAGGCCGCCCCTTTTCTTTCCTCTTTCTCCAGCTCCAACACCAAGGGAGTACCGGCACGAGAGCATAAGTAATATCTACCTTCACCCGGAAGAACATGGGTAAAATAGTAGGAGTAAAGAAGCTCATTAATGCCGAGATTCAGCCCATGGTACTCATTAAGAACTCGGACAGCAGTGAGAATCCTCCAAGACGGCGGGTTCAGCTGGGAAGGGCAGATGTTGAAGTGCTTTGAGACCTTCCTCACCAAGGCGGGCACTGTACCCCTAGCTCGAACCTCGAAATAGCCTTCATACACGGCTATTTCGTCTCTGGGGCATTCAGAAGCCCTTTCACCCTTCCCAGGAAACGTCAAGTGAACGCCTTCCCCAATGGATTACTGCTGCTTCCACTCCTCCAGGATCTCGGAGTTCACATTGGAGAAGGGCCCGACCTTCATAAGCTCCGGACCCGCGGCGGAGCGCAAGGGAATTGGGTTAGCTTCAGGAATCCCCGTGTCCTCAGAAGACCCCTCAGCCTCAATAGATGAACTACTCCTAATCAAGAGCCTCCTTCGAACGCGGGCCCCAACGGAGGATGAGGCCACCAGAGAAAACTCATCGCCAAAACTGGTCATATCTGGGTTCAAAAAAGGTTCTGATCTTGGATATGAAGATTGGTTGGGGCAAGAAAGACCTAAAAGCTAAGGATAATATGAAATCCTAAAGATCGACCCCGGGAATCTATCCTAAAAGAAGCGAAAAGAGGAAGGAAGAAGACGATCTAACCTTAGAATCACGGATCAAAAGCTTGATAAGGATTCTGGGAGCGAGAATTCTAGTAAAGAAAGGAAGAAGATGAAGCGAAAATGCCAAAGAAGAAGGAAGAAAAGGCTTAAAAGGAAAGAGAAAAAATTGAAATTGGCCACACACGTCCAATCATTGGCGTGAATCTCGCGAAGAGTAACGACTATTTTCTTTCTCTTAAAATCTTTGCAAATCTTCGCAAACGGCTACAAATTCTTCCCTTCACCAAGTCAAATAGTTGGGATTTTTCAAACAAATCGACCCTCCTTGAAAACTGCAACCGACTCACGAAGTTCAAAATTCAAAGCCCCGAGGCCAGATGTCAAGAGCCAGACGCAACCTCCTGCTACAATGATGCTCATTATCTGATACGATTGTTGAGCATCGAGATTTCGTTCGAGGGAAACGAAAACAAGCAACGAAACTTTAAATTTATAAAAGCCCGTTTTCTAACAATCACACAACCCGCAAGTGCACGAATATGTCATTGTAATACTTTGGGGTCGAACCACAAGGAGCAAACCTTATCTAGATGGATCTAAGCTTTGGGAATACACACTCAAGCCTAATTTAAGCAAATAAGAAAGGTTGGGTTTTGTTTTGGTTTTCTTAATAATCTAGAATTGAAAGCAAGACAAGGAAGCAAACATACACTTAAAATGTGCTAACTTGAAATATTAACTATGAACTAAGATGATGGACCCATGAATATTATAATCGATCCACTTAGATAGATGGTGATAAAGGTGTTAGATCGAGCTA
>OVAN01003384.1:0-29315 GCA_900406275.1 Anastatica hierochuntica
CTTTCCCAACACCAGCAGGAATGTTATCGAGAATACCTATGGGCTTCCGAATTGATCTATCAGCACGTATCAAGGACATCTTCGTGGGCTTGTAGTTCACCATATTCAGCCTCTGCGAGACAGACAATGACATCAAACTAACTCTAGAGCCCAAGTCACACAAACATCTCTCGAAGGTAAGAGATCCAATCCTGCAAGGCAAAACAAAAAGACCTGGATCTTCGCAATTCTCCGCTGTGATATTCTGAAGAACTGCGCTACACTCTGCAGTAAGAACTGATACACCTTGTTCTAAGGTCATGCGATCTGAGAGAATCTCCTTCATGTACCTCTTAAGAGAAGGTACTATCTCGACTGCTTCTACGAAAGGCAATCGAACATGTAATTCACCAACAATATTTTTCAGTTTCTCATACTCGCATTCCTTAATCTTTTGACGAGGTCTAGAAGGATACGGAGGGTTGGGAACATAAGGTGGGGGTGGCACATACTCATTCTTAACCTCCTGTGCCTTCGATTCATCGCGAAAATCCGACAAACCCGCTTTAGGACAGGGATCGATCGATCTAGGGATAGGGATCGATCGATCCTTGTCCTTATCTTGTGATCGATCAATCGTGGGACATGGTCGATCAATCGCCATCTTCCAAAATTTTCCATGCTTTTCCGATACAGGGATCGATTGATCCTCTGACTGGGATCGATCGATCGGTGTCCCAGACGAACTTTCAGTCGTTTTTCTGCCATGAACTATGATAGCATTGCAGTATTGCTTTGGATTCTTCTTCGGTTTGTCTAGAATGACACTTGGGAGCTCTGTTGCCCGCAGAAGTCTGAGCAACCTGTGTTTCCAGCATCTTCATTCGAACACTCATAGCCTCAAACTTCCCATTGGCGTCACTGTACATGCAATTGACTTTCTGATTTATCTCTGCAGTAGACGTAGTCTGATTTTCCAGCACTTGGTGGAGCATTTGTTTCAGATCACTATCGTGAGAAGACGCAGAAGACTGTCCTTGGTTCTGATTCTGATACCCTGACTGATAGTTGTCTTGAATCCCCCTGAACCAAATTGCTTCTGTTGATAGCCACTGTTTCTGAAGCCACTTTTTTGATTCTTGTTCTGGAATCTGGAGTTAAAGACACTCTTATTCTTATTGTATGTCTTGTTCTGGAACTTATTTTGTTGGCTGAAACCTCTGTTATCAAAGTTTCCTTGACCTCCAATGTAATTCACATATTCTTGTCCACCACTCAGCTCCTCAGACATGAATTCATGGTACATCTGTCCCATCTTCTGCTCTTGAAGCACACGTGCTTCGTTATGCTCGCCAATAAAGTTAACTCCCTGCTGATCTCTCCTCATTAGCTCATCGAGCTTTGACTGCAGATCATCAATTCTCTTCGCTTCTGATGGCACAACTCATCTGCCACGATCATAGTCTGATCTGCGATTAGCCTGATTATTCGCCATGTTATTCACCAATTAATAGGCTTCCTCCACAGTCTTGGTACTGAAATCACCATTTCTACCCGTGTCCGTAGCATTATGATACTTCTCCTCAACCCCATTGTAGAAAATGTTAAGAAGATTCCAATATGAGAACCCGTGATGAGGACAATCATTTAGGTACTCCCTGAATCTTTCCCAAGCTGCATGAAAGCTCTCAATACCCAATTGGTGAAAACCTGCAATCTTGTTTCGTAGAGACATAGACCTTGATGACGTGAAGAAATGACCAAGGAAAGAAGCCATGATCTCGTCCCATGTCCTCAGAGAATCAGGCTCTAGGCTATTGTATCATCTTGTAGCCTTATCATTTAGAGATAAAGTGAATAACAAGAATTTCATAGCTTCAGTAGGCACTCCGCTGTAATGGATAGTATTGCAGATGGCTTCAAACTTATTTAGATGGTGCATCGTGTTCTATGATGGCAACCCATGAAACTGATTCTGCTGCACCAAGTTAATGAGACTTGTCTTGATCTCAAAGTCCCTTCTCTCAATGGGAGGCGGACGAATCCTAGAACGATTCAAATAAAAGGCCTCTGGAGTGTC
Source organism: Anastatica hierochuntica (assembly GCA_900406275.1). Classification (NCBI taxonomy): domain Eukaryota; kingdom Viridiplantae; phylum Streptophyta; class Magnoliopsida; order Brassicales; family Brassicaceae; genus Anastatica; species Anastatica hierochuntica. Next base: position 2,060 of record OVAN01003384.1, read on the forward strand.
ATATAGCGTCAGAGTCATCCTCTATCGAGGTTGATTTGCGCCTTGTTGCCCCTCAGCTGCAACATTCTGCTTCCCAGCTTGCTGAGCACCAGCATTACCACCACCTCCAGCAGGTGGGTCAGCCCCCGGAAGAACTCCAAGATAGAGAGGATTATGATGAACTTGAATGGGATCTCCCAAGTTGTCACCCATGATTTCAGCAAACTCAAATTATTCAATAACCTCCAGCAACTTCTCTTTCTTCTTCTGTCTCTCTAGACGCAAAGGTTCAGGTTTGAATTAAGCAAGATTTTCGATCCCTTGGCTTCTAGTGTAAGACCTCTTCATGCACCTGAAAAACACAAAAATAGAGAAGAAAAAGAAGAGATTAAAAAAAATAAGGAAAAATGACTTAGGCACGCAATGATCCTAAGGTCTAAGACCCCCTATTGGTCCTCAGAAACAGTGCCAGAAAACTTGATAGCTTAGGTTTTCGCCCGAGATAACACTGCAAGCGCACAGAAGTACGTTGTAGTTGTTCGGGATCGAATCCACAGAGACCAAAAGTAGCACGAAGAATGTAGAATCAAACAGCGGGCTAAAGCTAAAAAGATGTCGTTTGAGATGATGCAAATATCGAAATTTATAAAAGCAAAGAAAGCAGGCAGCAACGACGGGGTTGTAAAACAATCAAAGAAGTGTTGGGCATCGGGTATTCTCAGGGAAATAATTCATTGTTGATTCAAATTATAGACTAAAAAAAAGTTATAAACCGTCTTGAACTTAAATACTAATGTAGAACTGATCTACTTCCGTAGTATCAGCACCCTATGCATTAGAAATCTCGAGAAGAACTTTCGTTGACTCTCAATTTCTAATCATGCATTACTAACAGGTTCGATATGTTCACAATTCACTTAAGCATCAACTTCCATTGGCTTAAGAAGAATTGCTCATCTAAGATTCTTTCAGGCATTTAAACAAACACTTTCCAGGCGTTAAATTACCTAAGTTCAGAAACTAAGTGATCAGTTTAATTTCATGCATCACAAACAATCATGGATGAAGATCCATTAAATTAAATCCCTAATCATGCAATTCTAAATCAACAATTCATGAATCCCTATGCGAGAACCCTAAACCCAACAATCAGACTACTCACTCATGATAATTGTAAAAACACATATCAAATTCAAGAGAGACATGATTGTATTTAACAAAAACAAGAGTAAAAGGGTTCCGAAAAATTCTCGAATCGAAGTGCAAAGATGCTTCTTCTCCCTAGGTTACAAAATCAATATCTCTCTCTAAAATTCTGTAAAAGTGCATAATGAAATAGGAAACACGAGTCTTAGTATTCAAATCCGGTTCAAAATAAGTTTGGTCTGGTTCTTCATAAAATCGGTCTGAAAATCGGGATAGGGATCGACCAATTAAGGGACTGGGATCGATCGATCTTTGTCCATATTTCTGGATATTTTCCATCCTTCAAGAAAACTTCCTTCCACGCTTGAAATCCATCGAAAATGCATTCTTTTCGCACATCCAAGCTCGATTCCTGTAAAAACAATAAAGAACACAAATCCGCGCCAAACCATAAATCCCGTGTGAAAATCATGATAAAAACAACTAAAATACTGACTCATCAGTACCTACGCTTGTGTAGAGATATTTTAGAGAAAAAATGTGTTATTATAGCTTTGGATGCATTATATTCTTATTGATCGAAGTGATCACTTACCTTGGTTTGATCTGACTATGCATCCTTGTTCACCACATCCTTTTGATTATGCGTTTGATTGTTCGTAATGACACTCAGTTGGAACTATCTTCATCTATCAATATGATAAACTTTCGGTTCTAAACATGTATCAAAATCCTTCTAAAAAGAAAAGTGCATCATAGTGAAATTGGAATGAATGACATCAAATTTATCATTCTCGATTTTTCCAGTTTCTAATTCTAATGGCACAAAATTCATTTTTTTTATTTGGACAGGTTGCAGTAAACTGTCTGGTGCCTTGACATCTACAGAAAACTGTTTCTTTAGATAGTTTAGATTACTTTCTTTGGTGTTTATTGCCTTTTGTTTTAAGTAGAGGCTTTAGATTCGGCTTAACATGAGTTGTTGTTCGGTATCTTCTTTGTTGTTTTTTTTGTTTTCCTCTTCTTAATTTTTAGAAACATGTGAAGATACTCTCTTCGACTAAGGATAACAAGTTTTATGTTGCTTAGCTATGGAATTTGGCCTTATCGCTAGAGTCCATATTCTTGGCTTCAAATTAGGTTAAAATCTCGAATAGTATACTTGATTGGACTCAACTTCTTTCAAGAACTCTTTATGCAAAAATTGTTCATTCTCTTCCCAAGAAGAGCATGGTTCATCACACTCCAGACGAATGTGATTTTCATGATCCCAGTGTCTAATGGCATCCTCAGTTAGAGTTTCTTCATTGTAAAAAAATCTTATCCTCCTCTGAAATTTGGTTTGCTTGGAACCAATCGTCCATGTCCTTTTCCCCTCTTAAATATGGCTATGGTCCTTGCTTATGGCCTAAATATGAGATGTATCTTGGATCATACTCATCTTCATCATCTATTTGATGAATCAGTATTGCATCTTCTTCCGCTTGGTTGACAAATGTTTCTTCATGTTCTGATTTTTCACGAAACATTACCTTTAAATTTTCATCTTCTAATTGATTGAAGCTTCTTAAACTGATTTTGGAATCAATTTCACTGTATTATTCTTCATCAATTTGATCAGTTTCTTCTAAACTGATTTGGGAGTGTGTGTTAACATACCATGGTCTTCGTGAATTGTAATTGTTAGGTTCTGAATCACCAAAGGCGTCGACTTTCCCTAATGATTCAACATTTAATCACACAAGGTATTAGGAAAGGATGAAAGTTGAGAGCTTTTAGATGAAAAACAGAGCATGCTTTTAAGGAAAAAAAGAGAAAACAGAGAGAAGAAAAACAGAGAAGACACCACACCATTTAACAAGTTCAAAGGGTCTTATTGATCCCTCCTACATCTCACTGAGGACTGTCCCTCAGAATCCACTAGATTCAAAGTGTTTACAATATGATTACAAGTCTCCTATTTCTATACAAACTTATGTTTTCAATAACTTACTATGTAATCCTATAGAATCAAAACCTTGTTATAAAGCTTCTTTTGTTTTGATCTTTCTCTCTACACTTTGATCTTATCACTATTCTCTTTCCTGTGTCTCTCTCTGCAAAACCAACTCTCCCTTTCTTTGCCTTTCACCCCACGGTTAAACTGAGCTGGAAGCACCAAAACCTTACGTGGATAATAAGACAAGCTTGAACAACCTATAATGATTACCTGCAAATGCTTTTGGAGCCGTTTTTTTTTTACACAATCCCAAGACAAAACTTTAAACAATCCTGTCCATAGTAAAACACAACTTCCCAGCTTCGTTGAACTGCTTAAACCACAATAACTTTGTGTTGCTTGTGCTGCAAGGTCTCACAACTCCACAAACCTCCACCTGAGACCTGACAGACAAGTTATACACATGCACAAACAGGAGAGAGATCAGACCTTAAGCTTTGGATTCCGGCCTCGGACCTGAGTGAATTACTCAGCTTTGACTCGCAACAAGTTCAAATAAGCCTGAAGCTTGTTGCTTTCCAAGATTTTTGTGCATATATCTGCTGGATTCTTTTCCGTTGAGATCTTCACAACCTTCACTTCACCATTCTCAATGATATCCCAGATGAAGTGAAACTTGACATCAATGTGCTTTGTTCTCTCGTGATGCACATTGTTTCTTGAAAGGGCTATGGCGCTTTGTGAGTCACAATCGATCTCAACACTTTCTTGATCGTAACCGAACTCTCTCACTAGCTCTTTCAACCATATAGCCTCTTTTATAGCTTCAGTCAGAGACATATATTCTGATTCAATGGTTGATAAAGCCACAACTCTCAGTAAACCGGACTTCCAGCTGATCGTATTTCCTCCTAGAGTGAACACCAAACCAGTAACAGAACGTCTTTTCTCTTGATCAGCAGCAAAGTCTGCATCGCAGTAACTAACAATCTTAAACTCATTACTCTTGCTGTAGCATAACTTCGTTCCCAAACTGCCTTTAATGTACCTCATTACCCACTTAACCCCTAGTCAATGATCCTTCACTAGTTTGATCATGAATCGGCTAATGATTCCCACTGGATAAGCGAAGTCTCGTCGTGTCCCGATCATTGCGTACATGGTGCTTCCTACGACATTAGCATACAAGACAGATTTCATATAGACTTCATCTCTGGCCAGATTTTCTTTAGTAGCCGAGTTCATCTCTAGGTGTGTTCCAAGAGGTGTAGTAACAAATTTAGCCTCTTCCAGCCCATAAGTTTTAAGCACCTTGTTCAAATACCCTTCTTGAGATAACCTTAGCAGCCCCTTTGATTTGTCCCTTGTGATTTCCATACCGAGAATGCGTTTGGCTGCCCCAAGGTCTTTCATCTCAAACGTGAGACTTAGATTTTCTTTTAGCTCAACAATATCTTTCATATTCCTAGCAGCCACCAGCATGTCATCAATGTATAATAACAAATAGATAATGGTGCCATCTTCTGCAGTTTTAGTGTAGGCACAATTATCATATTTACTTCTAAGGAAACCAATCTCAGACATGTATTGATCAAATTTCTCATTCCATTGCCTTGGAGATTGCCTTAAACCGTAGAGAGCTCTTTTTAGGAGACATACCTGATTTGGTTTGAACATTGACTCATAACCTTCAGGTAGAGACATGAATATCTTCTCCTTAAGCTCACCATGTAAGAAAGCCATTTTAACGTCCAGTTGTTCAAGTTCTAAATTCTCTTGAGCCACAATAGAAAGTAGTATCCTTATGGACACATGTTTCACTACCGGGGCAAAGATCTCATGATAGTCCACTCCTTCTCTTTGAGCATAACCTTTGGCGACTAGTCTAGCTTTGTATCTTGGCTCTTCTATACCCGGTATCCCCAATTTATACTTATAGATCCATAATGAGCCAATTACCCTCTAATTTTTTACGTCTAGTAACAATTGTCCATGAATGGTTTATGGTCTGTGAATCAATCTCTTCATCCATCCCTTGTTTCAACTTTTCCTAATCAGAACTTCTGTTAGCTTCTAGATAGTCAGTTGGTTCAATAATTCCTCCATCCTCTGTGGTGTACAAGGCTTCACAAAAATAATCTTCATCATCAAACCTTTGAGGTGCTCTCACTACTCTTCCTTCTTTGTCCCTTACCAAGTGATAGTTCATAGGAGATTGATGTGAATCTCCATCGAAAGAAGTATGAGGAGAGGCAAAGTTTATACCAGGGCTTGGAGATGACATGAGCAGATCGGTTTGCTCTCCATCAGAGGCATTGATAGTTTCTTCCTTAATATATATCCAAACTTAACGTTGGTTGATCTTCTTCTTCGCTTATGCCATCAGCTTGTTTCTGAACAAAGTCCTTGTAGACCATCTCTTCTTGAAACATAACATTTCTACTAACCACACACTTTCTTTCATCCATTAACCATACTTTGTAGCCTTTTATCTCTGTAGGATAACCCAACAGAGCTCCCTTCTTAGCTCTGGGACTAAGTTTTCCATCATCCAAATGCACAAAAGCTATGCAGCGAAACCTCCAACTATAGTTGTACTTGGGATTCTTTCCCGACCATCTCTTATCTGGTATATCAAAATTGATGGCTGCTGAAGGAGTTTTGTTTATGATTACCACTGTCGTATGTGTTGCCTCAGCCCAGAACCTCTTAGGTAATCCTGAGTCACTCAGCAAGCTTCTGACTTTCTCCATAATTGTGCAGTTCATCCTCTCGGCAACACTGTTTTGTTGCGGAGTGTAAGCACAAGTTCTATGCCTTTCTATCCCCTTTGATTCACACTTAGTTTGTTCTATGCAATTGACTTTTTCACTTCTCAAACTAAAGGCTTTTGTTTAAATGCTTTCAAACTAAGTTCAAAATCCTATCGACAACACTGTTTTGCTTTCAAACTTGAGATTGCAATATTCCAATCCGTTATCAGTTCTTAGTGTCTTGAGCTTCTTCTCGTTTTGATTCTCTACCAAGGTAACCCACTCAACAAACTTCTCAAAGGCTTCATCCTTGTGTCTCAAGAAATACACCTATACTTTTCTCGTATAATCATCAATAAACAATATGAAGTATTGACATTTACTGAGAGAGTAAGGGACAATTGGAACTCCCCACAAATCCGAGTGTACGTATTCTAGCTTCTCCTTTGAATCATGATGAGCAAAAGTGAAACTAACTCTTTTTGATCTGTCGTTGATACAAGCTTCACACGACTGAAATGTAGAAACCTTCTTCTTATCAAGTGAGCCTTTTCTTAGTAGTGCAGAGATATTCTTCTGGCTCATATGCCCCTATCTCCTATGACACAACACCAAGTCGTCAACCCTGTGTTCAGCCGCTAAAGACTCACAGACCACCAGCTTTGATTGGAGCAGATATAAGGTTTCAAAGCAATTTCTTTTAAGAATGACTTTGCTTCCAGTTTTGACACTTAACACACCATTTTCTGATTCAAACTCGAAACCTGCTTTCTCAAGGGTGCCTAGAGACAACAAGTTTCTGTCCATCTCAGGGATATACCTCACATCCTTGAAAACCACTGTAAGGCCTTCCTCGTTTATGAGCTTAGCAGTTCCTATTCCTTTCACCTTTGATAGATTTTTATTTCCCATCCGAAGAGATCCACCAACATCTTCATTTACGTCCTCAAACCATTCTCTCTTGTATGTCATATGATATTTGTAACCAGAGTCCATTATCTATTCATCTGCCAGATTTATATCAGCAGTGGACAAAGATTCAGAGACATAAAACCCAACAGCTTCAACCAAGTTTCCTTTCGAGTTTGAGCTTTCTCTTTTGTGATGTTGGTTCTTATGCTTCCCATTATTCTGGCCTCGGTTTAGACATGAAACTTTAAATTTTCATTCATCTCCACATATCCAACATCCACGTTTATTTTTGGATTTGGACTTTGATCTATGGCTCCTAGTCTGCTTCTCTATGCGATCACTCCTTCCTCTGGTTTCAATTTTTTCTTTGACATATAACCCATCAGCTTGGCCCTTGATGCTTTTCTTATTAGAACCAAGTTCTAGTTCCTTGGCGTGGATAGCAAATACAACTTTTTCCATAGTCAAACTGACTCAGCCGGATCCATATCGAAGTATGTCTCTCAGTTGAACAAAATGTCTTGGAAGAGACATTAATAACAATATAGCTTGGTCTTCATCTGATACTATAACATTGGTGCTCTCCAAATCTGCTATAACCCTGAGAAACTCATCGATGTTTGCTTCTACAGAAAGGAATTCAGACATCTTGAAGCTGTACAATTTCTGTTTGAGATAGATCCTGTTTGGAAGCGCCTTAGACATGTACAACTTGTCAAGAGCTTGTAACATAAAAACAATTGTCTTTTCTTTGATAATCTTTCTCAAGACCTAATCAGACACACTAAGGACAATAGTGCTTCGAGCCTTCTTCATCTTCTCATGGAAAGCTTCCTCCTTTTCTTTCAAATCTTTCTTCTCTGCATCTGTTTCCTTTGGGTCTGAAGATTGAGACTCTGAAACAGAAACTTCCGATAACGCCATGCTTAGGCCAAGTATTTCAAGATGAGCCATGAGCTTCTCCTTCCACAGAGTGTAGCCTCCGCGACCATCAAACTTTTCCACTTCAATCCTTGTCGATGAGATGATTCTAGCTTCAAGAAACTCCCTTGAAGAGTCAATAACTACGAACTCTTGGTTTGATACGACTCTGTTAGATTCGGAATCACCAAAGGCACCAACTTTTCCTAATGATTCAACATTTAATCACACCAGGTATTAGGAAAGGATGAAAGTTGAGAGCTTTTTAAATGAAAAACAGAGCAGGCTTTTAAAGAAACAGAGAAAACAAAGAGAAAAAGAACAGAGAAGAGACCACAACATTTAACGAGTTTATAAGGTCTTATTGATCCCTCCTACATCTCGCCGAGGACTTTCCCACGGAATCCACTAGATTCAAAGTGTTTACAACAAGATTACAAGTCTCCTAGTTCTATACAAACATATGTTTTCAAGAACTTACTATGGAATCCTATAGAATCAAAACCTTGCTATAAAGCTTCTTTTGTTTTGATCTTTCTCTCTACACTTTGATCTTATCGCTATTCTCTTTCTTGTGTCTCTCTCTGTAAAACTAGCTCTCCCTTTATAGAGAAAACCGCTTTCCTTGAACCGCCTTAGGCACACAGTGAAAAGGAGCTCTCTTTGCTTTTCACCCTAGGTCAAACTGAGCTGGCAGCACCAAAACCTTACGTGGATAATAAGACAAGCTTGAACATCTTATAATGATTACCTGCAAATGCTTTTGGAGTCGTTTTCCTTTACAGAATCCCAATACAAAACTTTAACCAATCTTTTCCATAGTAAAAAACACATTCCCAGCGTCGTTGAATTTCTTAAACCACAATAACTTTTTGTTTCTTGTGCTGTAAGGTCTCACAACTCCACAGTAATGTTCCACATACTGATCTCTTTTTCCATGATCGAAGTCTTCTTCTTCGAAATTGTTTTGATGTTCTGTTTCTTAACACCATGCTTTTCTTTCAAGGAAATCTTCTACACGCTCACATGTTTCTTCTAAAATTATTTTAGAATCAAATTATTCTTTCCATGAGTTTTTTAAATTGAACTGGGATTCAGTTTCGTCCACCACGTTTTGTTTTATCTGATTCATGGTGTTCATCTTCTACATATAAATTAAATTTGGATTCAATTTCTTCTTCATACCTTGATTTTCCTTTTTGGCTTCCTTCTCATTATAAGCTTATTTAATCTGGCCCCTCCAAGAGATGATTTCGTGGCGAGCTTCTTCTCCTAAAGAGCTCTCTGATTGTGGTTCGTCATCTAAAGGCTCTTCTTCTAAAGAACTCTTTGATTTTTGTTCGTCATCATGCAGATATGCTAATCTCCACACCATGGTGGTGGGATATAGTCAGCGTCATCATCGAAAAAAACCTGGCTTTCTCCTCCTTCGCTCCAATGGCCTTCAATAGCTTGGTGATATGCTCAAATTTGTACCCTCAGAATTAACACACGCTGCAAGTGCACAACGATTATGGTAGTACTTAGGGATCGAATCCTCAAGGACCAAGAACAAAACTACGAGTTTATAGGAATCGAATTAAGCTAAAGCGAGAATATTAGGTTTTGTTTGTGGGAATTGTGAGGCACAAAACTAATCATACATTATACTGAAATAAACACCAAACCAATGTCCAATTCTCTATAGGAGAAAGGATTGGGCATTGGGGAATTTTCACGGTATTAAGGATTGATGAAGCTGGTATGTCTTAGAACTTGAACCATGCAAGGATAATCAATCTACTCTCGTTGTATCAATTATAGACGTCTAAACAACTTGAATTATTCAACTCTCATTGGTAATCAAGTAAACAAACAAGCAAAAAGTTCATATTCAAAATTTCAGATTCAAAAGTTCACAAAAATCGGTAAACTCACTCCCATGAATACCAAAGTGTTTGCTCATCCAGATTATTCAAGAAAATTCGACATTAATTTTCGTTAAAAATGAATCCTAAGTAACAGTAGTTAGATGGTTAATCAGAAACAATCATCGAATGACAATCTAGATGAAGAACCCTAAGAAAATCATCAAATTTAAGAACCTAACAATCAGTCCATGAATCCCCTTAGAAAACTCATAAATCCAACAAGTAAACTCATCATAATAGCTCTTAAAGATGAGGAATTATAAGTAGAAGATGTCATAGATTAAGAAAACTTAGCAATAACGATTACAAAGCGAGATCTTCTCTTAGAAGCTCTTAAAATCCAAACCTCTTAAAGGAAATTGTATGACACGAGTTCTCTACCTCGTAAAGTTTATTCTCTCTCTAAAGGTCGTGGCTCCCCCTTCATAAAAGGCTAAAAATATGCATTTACAGAGTTAAGTCATAAAAGGTCGATTTAGGTATAGTTTGGGGTTGAAACACGTTTCCATCGGTCGAAGGGATTTTTATGGCACAAACTGGTGGGAAACTATCTCTTTCCTGGTGGAAAAGTTAATTGGCACCGGTTGGTGTGATTCTTTTTCCCCAGACCGGTGGTGAGCTCCTTCCGGCACGCACCCCAGTTATAGGCCAGACACACCACTCTTCAGTAAATTAGTTGTATCTTGTGATCCACATATCCAAATACGTTGAAACCAACTCCATTAGATATATTACTAAAACTTCAAGTTGCTTTAAACACCTCATAAAAATCCATTGAAGGGAATACTTTCATGTAGGATGATCTTTCGAATGCATGGAAATTGTCCAGAAACTGACTTTTGCTCCAAATGGCTACAAAATGCATTGTTTGAACTGAATTGACTCTAAACGTTATAAATATAAGAATACTACCATTAATGATAAAGAAAAGCATAAAATCTCCAAAAAGGATTAAAATTCAAGGTAAAAACATGTAAAAGCACGATTTATCAACTCCCCAAGACTTAGCTTCGTGCTTGTCCTCAAGCAAAGAAACTCCAAGAAAAAAAAAGGTTTGACAACGCGGAAACATATCTTTGTTGACTGAAACACTGCCTCAGAGTCCTCTCAGTTATCTCCATACATCAACACAAACATACAGAGATTAAGTTCCACGTACTTCTCTTTGGTTAGCAACCATCCCGATTCGAGCCAAAATCACAAAAGAAAACAACATCTCTACTGGCTCTTAGTTATTTCTAAGGTACGATCTGATCGGGGAAATATTGATCTAAGAACAAGTGATTCATACTCAAAGAAGTTCCTAAATACATTAAACATTTGTAAAGCTCAATCCCGTTCTATTCTTATGCTTTAGATGCTAATTTTTTCCCTACTTTTCAAGGATATCATTTTATTTTTTTATCAGCCATTTTGAGAATCGATTTTTCCTTCTATTCTAGGTTATCATTTTATTTTTTCTATCGGTCTCTTTCTCTTGTTTTTTCTTTCTTTCTTTTTAAATGAAGCATAAGTGGATTAAGTCTTTACTATAAGATACGAAATTTTTGGTTAGAGTTATTACCCATTTTTCTCATTTCATCAAACCTTAAATCCATTCTAAATAAAAGAAATAGTATCTGATACATTACTCACAAGGAATTGTTAGTGTAAGACCTGAAAGATGAGTATTTTCACAATAGACAAAGTCCCATGATGAGAAAATAATTTCAATTTATGGTGGAGCCAACATTGAAAATTTGAGTCCTAAAGGGATATGGTCAACCTGGTCGATCGATCCTCTAAATATTTTCCGTTCATTAAAATCTGCAGTCAATAACTACTATAGAAGCAATACGAAAGTTAGCATAAAAAATATATTTTAACAACATTAGATATAATTTTCAACATGTTTTGACTCAATAAAAACATTAAAATGACTCAATAAAAATAAAATGTACATAAGAGAAAAATAAAAAGCTGTTAGTAATAGACAAATCCCCCTGGACTTACCTTGCAATGTCTCAGTGCAAAAACAATCAACAATAGGGATGAACGACTCAATAAAAAGAAAAAGAAAATAAAAATGAGAAGACAAAGATAAAAACGATGACACCTTATAGAAGTGTCAATCCTTCTCTTCCAAAGTGTCGGTTTGTCTTCTTATGCGATTGGAACTAGCAATTAGACATCACAATAATATAAGAGACAAGATAAAAGCTGGAAACAAGGGACTAATACCATTTTTCAAATTCACTTTGGATTTTTTGGATTTGACCTATTGTGCCAAAAAAATTTATAAAATATTTTTGAATTAAGGTTCAGTAATGCAAAATTACTAGCGAACCCTAGTTATACATGAAGAAATAGCATTAAGCGAGAAAATTAAACAAAATTATCCACTAATTTTGTACTTTTAATTGAAGTTAAAAATTCTAAGATTTGAAATTTCAAATTTAAGTGGAAACATGTGAATTACTAGTTCAAGTTGTAAATCCATATGCAAATAAAGTTTATCTATGTGAAATTCTTATGAATTTGGCTAAAACAAGCCAAAATAAAAAAAAAATCATGAAGTACAAAAACTTGTAAGTATGAGAAATTGGGAAATTGGAATACTTACCTTTTGTTTCATTGAAGGTTTACCGAAAGATTGGGTATTTCGTTTATAAAACACTTTAGATTCAACAAAAATAGCAAAAATCTCCAATCTACGAATTTTGTGTTCTCAAGGTTCAAAGAGCTCTAGTAAAAAAATATATATGATGCTTGAACAATTTTAGATATAAAAATGCTAATAAAAACAAAATCTTATTTTACACATCCCAAAATTTTGAAATTGGACTATTAACTTTAAATTTTTGTTTATATTGATTAATCCGGTTCAACATAATCAAAAACCAAAGTTGGGGTCACTTACCTTCATCACCAATCGGGGCAAATGATTTTGGCGAGAACCAGAGCAAAAATCCACGCCAACCGGTGAAAATGCACATATGAGAAGCATGAACGGGGCAACTTTCTCTCCACACTGGCCACGACAAACAATTTGGCAAGGACCGGTGGGGTTGAGACCATGACCCGGTGGAAATCAACGAGCGAGGAAGTTGGTGGTAGAAGAGCTAACCACCGACCGTACGACCATATTTGGCTTGAATCGGTGGGGGGGGGTAAGGCAAACTGGTAGAGACAACACACGGGGACAGCTCGACGAGGAATGGAGATCTTCTCACCGACCGTTATAGAATTTATGGCCCATGACGATGGTAACGTATCTGCCACTTGGAGGGCTTTTTTCCTCGACCGTTTCATCATTTTCCTCGGCCATTTCGCAATCCGAGCGGTCGTTTTGATTTTTGATTTATCGGAAGTGTTCCGGGAAGTCTTTAATAGTACCAATATGTTTAAAAACCTTTGTTGATGGTAGATTTGGCTGAGAGATAAATAATTCAGACAATTAGAAGCTTTTAAATTCGTGAAATTTCTTATGACCGGATTAAGTACTCGTTTGGATTGATCTTAGAATGTTGCTCGAGTCATTGATAGTACTTGGTGGATTTCCAATCCACCAACTTGGTTCTCATATAAAACAACACTCTTTGCTTAGCAAAGTTCATTTGTTAGCCAAAAAAGACATTATCTTAGCAAAAAATTAAAATTTTGAAAAATCGAAATTCTATCCAGGTCCCAATTGGTGTAAAATAAATCATCCTCGGCATCGAGGAGACGAGCCATGCTCTAAACAACGGCTGAATCAACGAACAAAGTAACGAACGAAGCAGTACCAAAGGAAACCATACCAAAGATTACAACATGACCGACTACCCGACCAAAGGGCATATTAACGATGAAAAAGGAAAGATTTCCCTTTAATTCCTCTAGATATTCATGATGGTTGCATTGAGCGAGAATAAAGCAAACATTCCTACAATCGAGATTCTCATTAAGCTAGACGAATTTACACATTATCTAGGGTAAATCTAAGGGAGATCTGATCCTCATCAGCCTCAATATACTATAAAAACATCACTTTGTAAACCCTCTTGTATTGATTGATATATTCAAAGCTTTACAAAATACAACAACACTTTTCGCCTACTTTTCACTATTTCCTTGCTTGAATCTCTACTTTCTGTAGTGGCATATATACCCACCCAAAATTTACTATAATAGTTTGACGCTAGAAGGAGGGGGCTACTTCAAAAACTATGTAACGATTAGCCGATTCAACAAAGCGTTTGAAGACGAGGAAGCTATCCACACCATCATTGGCGGTTCCTCTCTAGACAAAATCTTTAGTACGACTACGACTCTCGCCGTACAACAAACGTATCAAGAGCCCTATGAGGGCGATCAAAAGTAGACCAATCGGAGAGAAGAACTGAGCTTCCCTTCCTCAGAGGGGCAAGCCGATCAACACTTCATCGCGACGAGCTAGTCATCACCTTAGCCGTATCAAATTTTTTGATGAATAAGATCTCGGTAGACGATGGTAGCTGGAAAACATATTATTTTCTAGGGCACTCTCCCACCTACATCTGGAGAAAGGCGCCTTGGCGAAGAAAACTATTTCTTTGGTTGGATTCAGCGACAAAGTAAAGAAAACTATAGGTGAGATCATACTCCCAGTCCAAAATTTATTGTAAAAGGTTGGCGCTAGAAGGAGAGGGCTACTGTAAAAACTACATGATGATTAGCAGATCCAACCAAGCCTCTGAAGATGGAGAAGCTATCCACACCATCGCTTGAATTTCCTCTAAGGTGGAAATATTTCGTGTGACTATGATTCTCGCCGTACGATGTACGACTCAAGAGCCCTATGAGGGCGATCAAAAACAGAACAAGCTGGTCAACACTTCATCGCGATGCACTTGTCATCACCTTAGTCGTATCTAATTGTTTGATGAAGAGGATCTCAGTAGACGGTGGCAGTAGGCAAACATATTATTTGCTAGGGAACTCTCCCACCTACATCCGGAGAAAAGCGCCTTGGCGAAGAAAACTATTTCCTTGGTTTCATTCTGCGCCGAAGTCAAGAAAACAAGAGGTGAGATCATACTCCCAGTCTACACTGTTGGACTAAGCTGAGTGACCAAGTCCCTCGTGCTCCACTATGCTTCGCGTTGTAATGCGATAGTGGGTCTCCCTTGGATCCACAATATGAAGACGCTGACATCGGCCCTTCATGATAATATCTATTTCTTCACCAGACCAACAAGGGGGAGCAAGAAGAAGCATGATCATGCTACCAGACCACCATCAAGGGAATCCCAAGAAGCAAAGGGCAAGGGAGCTCGCCTCTTGGGAAGAACATAGATGAATTCGAGATCGAGAAACTTGACGACGTGCCCGTGGAGGAAGGAGCCATGGACAAGTACTTGAGTTTCCTATCTACCCACGAATATACGTCGGAGGCTCATTGATTTCTTGAGATCCAACTCCTACTGCTTCGCATGGACCCATGACGACATGCCACGAATCAATCCAGAGATCATCGTGTACAAACTACACATGGACCCACATCACTCACTAGTGAGACAAAAGAGGAGGAAGTTCGCATCATAGCGTGATGAGATTGTCAACAACGAGGTGAAGAACTTTCTCAACGCAGGATTAATAAGAGAAGTGAAGTACTCGGTTTGGCTTGCTAACATAGTAATATAATAGAAGAAGAACGTGAAGTGGAGAGTCTGCATCGACTTCAACGACCTCAACAAAGCTTGTACCAAAGATCCTTTTCAACTGTCGCATATAGAGAAGCTAGTTGACGCCACGACAGGGCATTAATTGATGAGTTTCATGGATGAATAAAGCGACTACAATAAGATCTTAATACACCCTTGAGAACAAGAGAAGTCGTCCTTCATGACGTCCAGGGGCATCTATTGCTAAAAAGTGATGCATTTTAGGATCAAGAACGCGGGATCGATATATTAATGCCTCGTAAACAAGATGTTCGCTGGTCAAATTGGAATACCATGGAGGTTTACATCGATTACATGCTGGTGAAGTCCCTTGGAGTCGAGGATCACATCGCTCATCTTCAACATGCCTTCTCTACCCTGCAAGATTATATTATGAAACTCAACCCCAACAAGTGTTATTTCGGAGTTAGCTCTGGGAAGTTCTTGGGCTACATCGTTATGTACCGGGGAATAGAAGCCAACCTCGAGAAGATAAGAGCCATCCACACCATACCTTTCCCACGTAAACCCAAATAAGTCTAGAACCTAACGATAAAAATGACGGCTCTGAGCAGGTTTATCTCGCGACTTTCCAACAAGTCGCATGCCTTCTTTGAGGTTTTGAAGAAACCAAAAACCCAAGGATTTCGTATGGGACGAGATGTGCGAAACAACATTGGTCAACCTGAAGGAGTATTTCACCGCACCTCCGCTGCTATCAAAGCCTTTTGATGGTAAAGCATTACTACTATTTCTAGCTGTGTCTGAGCACGCAGTAAGTGTAGTCTGAGTGAAAGAAGAAAGAAGCAAGGAGCATCCCGTATACTACGTCAGTAAATTATTGCTAGACACGGGCACGAGGTATAACTATTTTCAAAATTCGGTCATACTTCCAAGCACAACCCATGCTGGTAGTCACATCAATACCTATCAAAGGAGTGTTGCATTGGCCTGAACTATCAGGAAGATTAGCCAAATGGGTTATGTAGTTAGGAGAATATGATATCATCTTCTGACCACCTAGCGTCATCAAGTCGCAAGTGCTTGTTGATTTTGTTGCAGAGTTTGCACCTACCATTGAAAGATCGCTATGAGAGGAAATCAAGAACCAAAAATGCAGTGACAGAGAGAAGGAATGGAAGTTGTACGTGGATGGTTCTAGCAATGTGAGAGGTATAGGGCTCGGAAAAGTCCTCGTATCCCCGAACAGCGAAGTGGTATCTATAGTCGTTAGGTGAACCTTCAAAGCCACAAACAACGAAGCATAATATGAGGCCCTGATCACTGGTTTGAACTTATCTACGAACTTTAGAGTACAAAACCTGAAGATATTCATTAATTCACTACTTATTGTTTATCAAACCTAGGGAGATTATCAAGCAAAGGACGCCAACATGATCTGATATCTCGGTATCGTCAAAGAGTTAACCTCATTGTTCCAACACTGCGACCTTACGTAGATACCCCAGGAACATAACACCCATGCTGACGCATTAGCAAATTTTGGAGTTGCCCTGGAAAGGAAGAAAGAACTCAACATTCCTCTGTTGATGCTGCAATTGCCCGCTACCAAGGATGATCCACCAAATCTCCAAGTGTTAGCGATATAGGAGGAGCGAACTTGGATGACACCCATCGTCAACTACTTGCAGAATTACATATTGTCGATCTACAAAATAACTATTGGAGCATGAAGAAGCAACCAGGTCTTGTGATCTGTTTCATCTAATGAAGCAGATCTTGTCCTAAGAGAGTAAGATGGTAGAGAACGCAGCTCCCATTGTGGAGGAAGAAGCCTTCTCCTCAAGGCAAGGAGGTCAGGATACTATTGGCCGACGATGTCAAGTGACACAATCAGAATGGCTTGATACTGCAAAAGATGCTAGGAGCATGCCTATGTGTAAAAGTTGCCAACCCCCCCCCCCCCCCCCCCCCCCNAAATCCATCAGCTAGTGGTATGGATATCGTAGGGAAACTACCCAAGAGGCCTTCTCAAAAAGTTTTCCTGCTAGTGGTCTCTGATTATTTCTTGATGTGTGTAGAAACTGAGGCCCTGAGCAAGATCACAAATGACAAGATCAAAAGATTCATCTGGAGAAAAATCATCACCAGGTTCGGCCACGAAATTATCACCGATAATGGCTCCTAGTTCACCGGCAAGGAATTCAAAAAGTTTTGCTCCAATTGGGATATCAAACTCATGTTTCATACCCCATGACATCCCCATTTCAACGGCCAGGCCAAGTTGACCAACAATACAATCGTCAATACTTTGAAGCATCGATTGGACGAATGATGAGAGATTTTTTCTCCATCGAGTTTAATCCCAAACAAAACTCCTAAACCTCAAGAATAAGGCTAGTAGTTGTAGTAATGAGGTTATCGAACCACAACGAGCAGACCTTTTACATATTCAATCTTATAACTAGTTCATTAATCTAAGTCTTATAAATGAAATTGGATTTCAGACTTAAATAAATCAATCAAAGTAAAACAAGATATCAAACTCAACTACTAAATACTACTTAACAAGATTCAATGATGAAGAACATGCAAGCAATGAGCTAGGTCCATGATCAAGTGACCCAAATGCTAACCAAATGCAAGGTTTAGGTAATGAAGTTCATTTCAAAGGCAAGGTAAAGAGACAATTAGATCATTTCCATGATTCTAGTGCATTTAATGCACTAAGATAGAGCTAATCTCCCGATAGCAATTCAAAGTTCATTAATCATTAAACATAATCCTAATAGCCTGCTTAACACCTTAATAATCTATTCCCATAGGCTAAGAATGCTAAGCATGATTTAAATTCTCTTAGGCATTTTGTCGAACACCTTCCAGGTGTGAGAGCCTTAAGATCTAGAATTTGATTGATCACTTCAAATCTAGCTTTAAGCATCCATAAATCATGTGAATATATATAAACCCAACCTCTAATATCATGATTAGCATCTAGATCTAGCTTGATCAACCTAACACATGCTTACACTAGATAACTACTCACTAATCATGCTCAAATAACTCATAGAAACAAAAGAAAAACTCATAGCAAAGATAAAGCAAGAAGAAGAAATGATAAAAATGCAAATTTTGTATGACTAACAAATAGATTGCTCTAGATCAAAAAGAGATACAAAAGTTCAATCAAATTGTAAAGCTTAGTGTTTTCTCATCATTAAAGATGAGTATTTATAGGAAAAAAATTGGGTCGGGTTGATCCGGGACAAACCGGGTCAAAACACAAGTTTTAAGAGAAAAGAGGAAGGCTAGTGGTATGGGCTGGTTGTTGCGGACTGCCAGCCAGACCCCCTAAACCTCCATCCATGGTCAGAATGTGGTTGGCGGTCTGGCTTGGTGTTGTGGACGGCCAGCCAGTCATGCCTGGACCGCCAGCTTCTGTTCTTCGATGCTTAACGTGTCTGTGCTTGCACTCGAGTCCCGGGATTCATCCATTCTCATCAAGGTTACCTGAAATAGGGTAGAAGAGAGGAAAAGGATGTACAAATACATTTCTAAGGACATCTATATTATACTAAAGACTTTTACATAAGAACTTATACTAAAACTTCCTAAAAAAAGCCTAAATGCAATGAGAACGTAACTAAAGTCTAATCCTAAATCATGCAAATTCCATAAATATCAACTCCCTCGGACTAGGATCTTGCTTGTCATCAAGCAGTTGGGCAAGTACTAGGAGACAGGTTTGAAAGTGAGGACTCATAACCGCAAGGATTTGAAAAGGTGCTTGAAATGAAATCCTTAGTAGTAGTAGCAAGTAGCAAGAGTCAATCCTACTCTCTCATACTTTGCCATACTCTTCCCAAGTCATGCTAGTTAGCCTAAGACTAAACCTTCACAAACATTTCATATTCAACAACCCTTTAATATTCATTTAGTAAATATATATGAAACCTCACCTATGGGCATGAAATCAAAAACCAATCGTCTTCGAAAAAAGGTTTTTGAGTGAAAAGGAGAGGTTTTCTTTAATTGTTTTTTGTTTTCTCTCATTGAATTAATACATTCAAGTAGTAAAAATGAGGGAGAAAGAGAAAATTGGCTCGTACAAAGGCTAACCTTCTCTAAATATTCTCATCCCATACATACTCCCTAGTTCTACCCATTCTTCTTTCTTAACAAACCACTAAAAACACCTCAATAACTTCTCAATCAAGACATTTAGCTTTTTAGTAACCCTCTAAGATTTTTGCTTTCTTATCCATTTAGCTATAACTCTCATCTCTTTCCTTACTTAGGTTGATCCTTTCTTTATAGTCCTTTGGACTCTAGACTTTTCATTTCCTTAACTTATGATCTTTCATATTTCTTTTACAAACTTGAGCTATCTTTTTCTTTCTTTTCTTTGCCTCTTAGAGTGCCTTACATTCTTCTTTTTTCTACTTTTACGGTTTTTCTCATTGAACCCACTTTCAAGAATATAAATCATTCCCAACCCACGATCATCAAGTATACAAACTCTTATCTATCCCCATCCTATCTATACTAGCCTTAAAACGAGACTTGTTCTAAGAAGGATCCTCTTTGTCGTCCCAATACTCACGGGGTTTTACATATGAATGCTTCAAAAGAGGTCATACTCAATCAAGAACAATGTGGGGTTGGAAACAAAAGGTTGGGGTTAAAGGTGGGGAACCATTCTTAAGATGAGAACGACCCCTCAGATTGGTTAAGGGTGATAAAAAGGGATAAGACAAACCGAGTGTCGATGTAACTTGATGAGAGATTTTTTTCTCTATCGAGTTTAATCCCAAACTAAACTCCTAAACCTCAAGTATAAGGCTAGTAGTTATAGTAGACGGGGTTATCGAACCACAAGGAGGAAACCTTTTACACAATCAATCCCATAACTAGTTCATTAATCTAAGTCCTATAAATACAATTGGATTTCAAGGTTAAATCAAACAATCAAAGTAAAACAAGATAGTAAACTCAACTACTAAATACTACTTAACAAGATTCAATGATGAAGAACATGCAAGCAATGAGCTACGTCCATGATCAAGTGATCCAAATGCTAACCAAATGCAAGGTTTAGGTAATGATGTTCATTTCAAAGTCAAGGCAAAGAGTAAACTAGATCATTTTCATGATTCTAGTCCATTTCATGTACTTAGATAGAGCTAATCTCCCGATAGAAATCCTAAGTTTATTAATCATTAAACACAAATCCAATAGCATACTTAACATCTTAATCATCTATTCCCATAGGCTAATAATGCTAAGCATGATTTAGATTCTCTTAGGCATTTCATCGAACACCTTCCGGGTGTGAAAGCCTTAGGATCTAGGATTTGATTGATAACTTCAAATCTAGCTTTAATCATCCCTAAATCATGTGAATCTATATAAACCCAACCTTTAACATCTTGATTAGCATCTAGATCTAGCTTGATCAACCTATCTCATGCTTACACTAGATTACTACTCACTAATCATGCTTAAATAACTCATAGAAACCAAAGAAAAAATCATAGCAAACATAAAGGAAGAAGAAGAAATGATAAAGATGCAAACTTTGTATAATTAACAAAGAGATTGCTCTGGATCCAAAATAGATACAAAAGTTCAATCAAATAGTAAAACTTAGGGTTTTCACATGATTTTTTTTTGGTCGAAGGGTTTTCACATGATTTAAGATGAGTATTTATAGAAATATAGAAGTTGGGTCGGGTTGACCCGGGACAAACCAGGTAAAAACCCAAGTTTTAAGAGAAAAGAGGAACGTTTGCGGTATGGGCTGGCTGTTGCAGACCGCCAACCAAACCCCCTAAACAGCCAGCCATGGTCTGAAGTTGGCTGGTGGTTTGGCTTGATGTTGTCGACCGCAAACCAGTCATGCCTGGACTGCCAACTCCTGTTCTCCGGTGCTCAATGTGTTCGTGCTTGTATTCGAGTCCCGGGATTCATGCATTCTCATCAAGGTTATCTAAAATAGGATAGAAGAGAGGAAAAGGATGTACAAATGCATTTCTAAGGACATCTACATGATACTAAAGACTTTTACATAAGAACTTATACTAAAACTTCCTAAAACGAGCCTAAATGCAATGAAAGTATAACAAAATTCTAATCCTAAATCATGCAAATTCCATAAATATCAACTCCCCCGGACTAGGATCTTGCTTGTCCTCAAGCAATTGGACAAGTACTAGGAACGAGGTTTGAAAGTGAGGACTCATAATCGCAAGGATTCACAAAGGTGGTCGAAATGATATCCTTCGGAAGTAGTAGCAAGTAACACTAGTCAATCCTACTCTCTCGTACTTCGCCATACTCTTCCGAAGTCATGCTAGTTAGCCTACGCCTAAACCTTCACAAGCATTTCATATTCAATAACCCTATGGGCCTAAAATCAAAAACCAATCATCTTTGAAGAAAAAGGTTTTTGAGTGTAAAGGAGAGGTTTTCTTTAACTGTTTATGGTTTTCTCTCATTGAAGAAATGCATTTCAAATAGTAAAAACGAGGGAGAAGGGGAAAATTGGCTCGTACAAAGACTAAGCCTCTCTAATTATTCCCATCCCAAGCATACTCCCTAGTTCTACCCTTTGTTCTTTCTTGACAAACCGCTAAAAACACCCCAATCACTTCTCAATCAAGACATTTAGCTTTTTAGTAACACTCCAAGATTTTTGCTTTCTTTTCCATTTAGCTATAGCTCTCATCTCTTTCCTTACTTAGGTTGATCCTTTCTTTCTAGTCCTTTAGAGTTTAGACTTTTCACTTTCTTAACTTATGATATTTCATCTTTCTTTTACAAACTTGAGCTATCTTTTTCTTTCATTTCTTTGCCTCTTAGAGTGTATCACTTAATTCTTTTTCTTCTTTTACGGTTTTTCTCATTGAACCCACTATCGACAATGCAAATCATTCCCAACCCACAATCATCACGTATACACACTCTTGTCTAATCCCATCCTATTTATACTAGCCTTAAAACGAGACTAATTCTAAGAAGGATCCTCTTTGACGTCCCATACTCACGGGGTTTTACATATGAATGCTTCAAAAGAGGCCTCACTCAATTAAGAACAATGTGCGGGTTGAAACAAAATGTTGGGGTTAAAGGTAGGGAGCAATTCTTAAGATGAGAACCAGGCCCGGCCCACATAGGGTGGGCAGAGGTGCGACGGCCCATGGGTCTATCACCTAAATTAAAAAAATCTGTTAACAAATGGGGTCCAAAAAAAATTTTATGTGTTTTTGGGGCCCAAAAGTTTTAGTTGTAATATTATAAGGAGTGTAAGGGGCCTATTCTTTTTTGCCCTAGGGACTTAAAATTTTTTGGGTCGGGGCTGATGAGAACTACCACTCAAATTGGTTAAGGGTGGTAAAAACGGATAAGACCAACCAAGTGTCAATGTGTTTACACCATGGTTCATGTTAATGTAAATACTATTTCATGCATATTTTAGTGTGTTTTAGTTTAGTTTTCATTCATATTTAAGATGTAAATAAGCATGTTAGCCGTAGAATACATCATTTAGAGTCTTGAGTCTAGTTTAAGTTCATATTGCATTTTGCATCCACCTTTCTTGCATTTGTAGGTACAACTTTGGAGAGCACTTTGAAAGCTTGAGATAATGGATTCTAAGAGCCAAAATGACCAAGAATCAAAAGGAATTAAAGGCTAGAAGTATTGGGAGAAGATGAGATCAAACAAGATATCAAAGAGGAGCTAGAGGCCATCAAAAGTAAATGGCGCCTCCTCTCTTGGAGGTTGCCAGCCATCGACCCTGGGTTAGCTCCCATCGACCAGATGAGTCGATGGCTGACAACCTCAGCCTTAAAAATCACCTTTTTTATTCTATAAATACCCTTTAACCTATTCTTATGAGAGTATCCACTTTTCTAAGACAAGAACACATTTTTATAACTTTCAAGCTTGTAATTCCTCTTGATCTTTAAGATCAAGAGTTTCTCTTTTAAGTTTGGGATCTTGGATCAAACTCTATCTTTATCTATGAAATCTATCTTTCTATCTTCATCTCTTTCCTTTTTCTCTTCTATGTTGTGTGAGTAGTTCTCTTTGATGGAACCATAGATGTCTAGATCTACTTAGATTAGGTTGAGATATGGTGTTAGGAATAGCTAATTTTAAGTTTCCTAAGGATTTGTAGTGCCTAATGCTAGGTTTTAGAGTAGCTAACTAAGATCTAGACTAGTCATCGCCCGAGAGGTGTTCGATGAAATGTCTAGGAGAACCAAATACTTGTTATTTCAATCTAGCCAATGAGAGTTGTTTGCTAGATTGATTATTGACTATATGGGCTTGCTCTTAATTATTTCTAATCAATTTATCATTTGCAACAAAGCGAGTGAGTGAGTGAATGTGATTGATAAGAAAATAGCCTCTTGCCATGAGAGTGGCTTAGGCTAGTTTTGCCTTTGGTCTAGGATTTGTTCTTAATAGCTTGATTTAACACCTTTATCACCATCTATCTAAGTGGATCAACTATGAAATTTATGGGTCCATCATCTTAGTTTTTAGTTCATCTCAAGTTAGCATCTTTTGAAGTTTATGTTTGCTTTCTAGCTTCGCTTTTACTTCTAGAATATTAAGAAAACCAAAACAAAACCCAACCCTTCTTATTTTCTTAGATTAGGCTTGAGTGTGTATTCAGAAAGCTTAGATCCACTTAACTAGGTTTTCTCCTTGTGGTTCGACCCCCAAGTACTACGATGACATATTCGTGCACTTGCGGATTGTGTTATTGATAGGAAATGAGCTTTTACAAATTTTAAAACTTGCGCTCCAACAGGTTTTTGGTGCCGTTGCCGGGGAAATTGAAATCAAAATGGTCGGGTCCTTTTGAGGTTGAAGAGACAATGCCTTATGGTTCGATCACACTAAGGAACCGTTCCGAAAAGAATTTACGGTGAATGGACAAAGATGCAAGCCATATCTAGTGGATACAATACTACAAGGAGAGAGTTGTCTCGTCCTTCTTGATGCTACAATCACCATGAGCCGCTTCAAAGTCAAGCTAATGACTATAAAAGAGCGCCCTTGGGAGGCATTCCCAAGAAGAAAAACCCACTTTGTTAAATAAATAAACACTTTCAATTTTAATTTCTCTATTTTATAAGTTTAATTATGTAATATACGTTTTTTGATTTTGGTTTATAGGGGTGTGGCGATGAATGAAGCATCTATCAAGCGGATTCACGAAGAGATACTACAAAATTCCTCAACTTCTAAAATGTTGGGCAAATTGTTGAGAAATGAAGAAAAAAAGGGAGTGATTTGCAAATATTTATTTTAATAGCTTATCTTTTATTTGCCAATACTCTTCCCTTTTTCATTTACACTTAGCAAAAGAAAACACTCTCTCTTCCATTTTGAAGCAAAAATTTCGAAACCTTCCCCCTTGTTTTCGAAAATTTTGAGCTTGAATTTCTAAGCCTTACACTTGAATATTTTCTTGCATTCTTCATTCAAGAACTCAAGTATGTGTTTGAATTTCAAAATTTCAAGAAAGATTGAAATTTTCTTTGATTCTTGGGTTTTTGATTTTTGATGTTCTAAGCTTGAATGACTTATGATTATGTTTAGAATAGCTTAGAGAATGCTTGGGAACTAGGACTCATGGCTTAGTTTGCATGATTTGGTGCTCATTTGGAAGTTTTGAAAATTTGTGTTTTTGAGCTTCAAGAACATGAATAGTAACTTTTTCTCAAAATTTCGAGTGTTAGGTGGTTTGATGATCTAAAATGATTGCCTAGCGTTAGACATGAAGTTCCCAACAAGAATTTTGCAATTCCGTTGAATAAAAACAAAGTTATGACCATTTTACTACTAGCACCAAGATTGGTGACGGGTTTGATTGCAAAATTTTGAAAATAAGTGATTCTTTGAATTTTGAGCATCTTGATGTGTTTATTGCATTAATCTTATGTTCCTTGATGCCTTGAGAAGGTTCTTTGTATTTGAACCTTCTTAAATTCAAGAGTTTTGAACCACAAAATATTTTTGGAAACTTACATGTTTTTCCATTTAAATGTAGAAATCATTTGAGCACACAACAACAATGGCACCAATCACAAGACGAAAGAAGGGTGCTCAAGCACAAAAAGAAAAGTCCAACAATGCTTCTACTTCTAAAGGAGCTTCAACTTCCAAAAATACGATGAGTTCAAGGAGAGCAAAAATGCCACCAAAACCTCCTCAAGAGAAAACATCTGTAGTACACCCAATCTCAAAAACACCTCCACCTCTCCCATTACGAATCACGGATGCAAATTGGAGTGAGGAAGAAAGGGAGGAGCAAAGATACTTTGAAGACATAACCTTTTTGCCTACAAAATTCAATGAGAAAAGACTGTTGCAAGGCGTGGGAATTTATGAAGAAGTGTGCTATCTTCTAGGAGGGATGAACCTCCGGTGTTTAATTGATATTAGCGAACCACTCTATGAGAAGCAGGTGAAGGATTTTCTCGCGACAATGAGGGTCATTTACAATGTACCATCTTGCCCAAGGGCAAGATATGGGTACCTAAACTTCAAGATTAAGGAGAAAGAGTACTCGATGAGACTCTTCGAAGTTTGTGAAGCATACGGTCTACCTCAAAGAGAAGAGGCCAAGTTCCCTACTTGGGATGGAATCGATGCATTTTGGGACCTCATCGCCGATGGCCAATTCACAAACGCCAACCCAAAGTCTTCAAGAATAAGGAACCCGGTCATACGGTATATTGAAAGGCTCTTTGCTAATACTCTTTTTGCGAGATTCGAAATTGGCAAAGTCCACCGAATCGAGGCGCTTCTCCTATTCCGTAGGCTTAGGGACGACTTGGAGCAATGGAAGGAGTATGCGGAAGATGATGATTTGGGAGCTCAAATCAATATAGCGGTACTTTGCCTCTGGCACATGGAAAGCTTCCAAGGGAAATGGGTTAGGACAACAACCCTTCCAACAATCCTTTTTGGGAATTTCCTAACGACTTTATTCAAGAAGGGTAGAGTACCATTGGGAGAACCAAGCAAGGTGAGTGACCGCATACAAATTCAAGACCTCATTAATTGGCTTTTTCTCCGAGTGAACAAGACGACCAAGAAAATGGAGTACATCTTCCACGAGTTTAACACGGGAAAGAAGGTGTATATGCTCCTCCCTTGCGATGATCTCACTAGCTTAATCTCCTTAGACAACGTCATCTTCGTGCATTCAGGCAAAGAAGAAGAAACGGAAGCCTCAAATGAAGTGAGGATGATAAGAGCCCGTGGGGAATCAAGCACGGTCAACTCCATCGCCACAACAAGCGCCACCTCCAATCCGACTCCCTTCATTCCTCAAACGACAAGGGAAAAGGAACTCATCCAAGGCTTACAAGAAGAGAGGAGAGCTTTTGAGGAGAAGGTGAACCGGGATATCGAGGAGCTAAGGAGGCAACTCATCGGAGCTCGAAGCCAAACAAGGCAAGAAGAGCAAAGAAGCGGACAAACGTAAGAGAGCATTGCTCAAGCAAACACTCCAATAGTCGCGGAAGCCCTTATGACGTTGGGAGAAAGGAGAGAGCCTAAAAGAAGACCTACAAGCGTATGAGGAAGAGGGGAGAACCCACCAAACCAAGGACTCCATAAAAGAAAAAGGTACCACCTACAACCATTGTAAATACCATTTCATGTTTTCATTTTCTTTATTTTTTTTAAAGGTGAATCTCACGGTTTAGAATTCACTGAGACGGTGAAATTTAAGTCCGGGGGAGGAGCCTTGGAACTAATGTTTATTTTAGTTTTGATGTTTTCTTTCTCATGCATATTGAATCATGCATTGTTAATAATTATGTTATATAAAAAACCAAAAAAAAAATTGAAAATTTTTCAAAAATCCAAAAAGACTTTCATTTGATTTCAAGCTTTGCATGTAGATTACGTTCATAACTGAATATTTAGTTCGATAAGAACATTTAGGATTGAATTTTTGCATAAGGAACTATGATGAAATTACCTTGTAGGTATTTGAGTTTTGGTTTATGATTAATGCCCTCTTTAGAAGTAAGATGTTGA
>OVAN01003385.1:0-29313 GCA_900406275.1 Anastatica hierochuntica
TGGTTAGCCTGTCTTGTTAACAAAGCAAAACAACACCTTCTAGGCAACTTCTATTTTGTCTCTTCTGAGGTATATTCTGACTGCACTACCTGACAGCTGAGAGAGAAAGAGAGACCATGTGGCTTTTGAAACTTAAGCTTATCCTTTCAAACCCTCTGTCTTATTCAGAGACATCTTCTTTGTTGTCTTAGATGAAACCCTCTCCCTCAGAACTAGTCTTTGGCCTTTCTTGAGGATTCAAACTAATTCCAACAATGCGTGTTGTCATTAAATTTTTTTTTCATGCGTGCAAAGCATGTCGATTATCTTCCTTTCTTTTGTTACCATTGAGAGTTGATAGAGCGGGGGCCATTAGTACTAGCACTTAACTAATCAAAATTCACGATATGTTCTCAAGTTTTGATTGTTTGTAAGGGAACATGCATGGGAGGAACGTACGAGTAAAACAACATGAGATCATCAGAAACAAGCAAGGAAACAATCTGCTATTACATCAAATTGTTGATCCAAGTTTGATTGTATCTTTGCTCATTTCCAAGTTATGAGATTCATAATTTATCAAAAAGAAAAACAAGCACGGAAACAAGGGTTCAATAGGGTTTAAGTTTATTTATTAACGAGAATAAATTTTCTACACGGGGATCGAATCCCAGACAATGCAGTTTCTTGCAGATTTTCATGGTGCAATCTTAATGAGATTTCAAAGTGCTGCATGCAGAGCCGTTCGTTGTGGTCTCATGTGTTACGGGATAGTTTGTCCATCAAGGATGTCGTACATGCATAATCGTTCATTGTAGACTCAGATGTTACGAGAAAAGTTGCGTCATGGAGACGTTGGTGAAGCTTTCATCTGAATTGTGTGGATTGTATATAGCGTCTGATTGCTCATCATTTGTAATATAATTAAGATTAAAATATAAATGAAATTGTTACTTTCGGTTCGACCGGTGTTGAAAAAAAATCAAATTAAATGCGTCAAGAAAATGAAAATAAAAATTTTCTTTTTCTATTTCAGAATACATGTTGTTTCAAATTTTTTATATACGTTTTCAATTTTTTTTTTTTTGTCATTCTGCGTATAATTTAAACGTAGCAAATGGTAGCACATTTTTGTTCTTTACTAGACCTCGTTTTTCTCGTGGAACACAAAGTTTACAAAACTCTTACGCTGCACAAGTTGAAAATGCATCACCAATCAAATTGTGATTTTGTTTTCTACAAATTTTAAAATAGAATTTCGAATACATAAATTATACTGTCCTAAAAAAATTCTATCAGCGACTTTACAAAAAAAAAAATTCTATCAGCGACAAACAAAAATTCTGGTAAATGTCATGCAACCATAATATTTTATAGGAAAATACCCATAGATATTCCAAAACTCTACAATATTTCATTTTCATATCCCCTAATCTAAATTATCTTTTTTGTGTTCATGAAGGTTTTTTTTTGTAAAATCCCCATTATTATATCGATTTTTTTTTTGCCACTCCCACATAATTAAAAAATCACCCCATCTATTATTGGCCTAATTACCCTATTTTATATCAAAAATAATATATTATGAAAACGTGCGTGTAAAATCAATGATAAGTATTAGGACAAGGTAGAGTAGACAAAGCTAGTGAGTGTATTTATAAAGAGACATATTAGACGTATAGAGACATACCAAAGCGAAGACATCTTCGGTCACAATGTATATTTCTTCATCTTCTTCTCTAATTGTGATTCTCTTCACATCTCTCCTCTTCACCTCCATTTCCTCACTCCAAACTCCTAAGGTAACTAATATTCTTTACTTTAAGCTAAGCCTCTTACTCCTTTTTTCTCACTTTTGAAACATTCTTAATCTTAATTCGGAATCACAAAAACATACATGTGGAATTTCCTTTTGCAGCATTATGTAGTGTACATGGGGAGCTCCATTGAGGATGATGTAGATAATGGTGAAGCTTCTTACCTACAAATGTTGAACACCTTTCTTCCGAGGTTACTTCACGAGCATAAATGTTTCTTCATACATATACAAAGCTTTGAACCTAAACTTCTCTTACTTCGGAAGTTTAAGAGGACATTAAAATAATATATAATACACATGGGTCAATCTACTCATTGCCAGTTGGTTTTGAATTGGAAGCTCATAATCTAACATCTTACAAAACATATACTTAACGGAGTGAAATACTAAAGAAAGACTGAAAGAAGATGATCTTTACAAATTTAGACCAAGTCTAAAACCAAAAACAACATAAAAGGTGAAATAGCAAAAGAGACAAAAGATTTGGAATGTGATAATTTCAGGACTAAGATGGAATGATTAATTGTGTTGTAGGGAAGAGAGTGAAAGAAGAAAAGGAGTACATTATTACAAGCATGCCTTTAGAGGCTTTTCCGCTATGCTCACCGAAGAAGAAGCAGCCGCTTTCTCTGGTAACTCAATAACAAATTTTAACCAATAACATAGTATCCAAAATAGTTACTGCCGTTCACGTCACTTATATATTACTCAATGTTCCATCATATTTCCGATTTTGAGATATTCTTCAAACGCCATAATAAACTTGAACGCTCAATATTGGACATATATATAAACTAGCTTCACTTCTTTAGTAGTAACTTTGAATAGAAATTTGGATTTATAACGATACATGGGTGTGTTGTAATTGATAGGACATGATGATGTGGTGTCGGTGTTCGAAGATCCAAAGCTTCAACTTCACACAACAAGATCGTGGGATTTTCTTGAGTCACTTTCTGGAGTTGCTTCTTCGTCTCCTATTTATAACAGTTTTCAAGGATCATCTGATATCATCATTGGTGTTGTGGATACCGGTGAGAAAATATATATAGTGAAATTAGGCAAACTCAAATTTATGTAGGATAAAGATACTCTATAAGAAAACAACCCAAAACCGGCGATATTTTTCGTCAGAAACTGCTATTTCCAACGGAAATCTGACAAATCGGTTTCATTTTGTCAAAAAAAAAAAATTGGTCGGATTTTCGTCCGAAAATTCAGACCAATTTCGGATGAAATATTTTTGTGAGAAATTTCCGACAAAATTCCGACCAAAAATAATAGTCGGAAAATTCGGACCAATTTCAGACGAAATATCTTTGTCGGAAATTTCCGACTGCTGTTCGTTATTTTTTTGGAAGTATTGACGGATTTGTGAACCTTTTTTCCTCTTATTTTCGTCCTTAATCTGTCAATATTTCGTCAGAAATTTCCGACGAATTTTTTCCCGTCGGAAATTCCGTTAGGAACACTTGCGTTTTCTTGTAGTGATAATAGATTGGGTAACATCATAGTAGTGATATATATATATATATATATATGGCTAAAATTTGTAAAATATTGTGTATATAGGGATATGGCCAGAGTCTCCAAGTTTCAATGATAGAGGGTTTGGAGAAATACCTTCAAAGTGGAAAGGAATTTGCATGGAAGGTCCTGACTTCAAAAAATCCAATTGTAACAGGTCTCTTCTATATTTGAACCCATACTTTTTCATATCTTATATAAATAAATATTGTCTTTATGCAAAAAAAAGATATTCTATTTCGTTTAAAACAAAGTGTTCTAAACTTTTTTTTGTGTTTTAGTATGTATACTCAAAGTGTTGGAGAATGTTTGATATTAATAAATGTATGGATGCTACAGAAAGCTGATTGGAGCAAGATATTACACATCAACTTCAGCAAGAGATGACAACGGCCATGGGACCCACACGGCCTCCACGGCGGCCGGAGCCCACGTAACGGGAGCCAGTTACAATGGCCTTGCCCGTGGGACGGCCAAGGGAGGCCAGCCAGGCTCTAGGATAGCCGTCTACAAGGTATGCGACACCGACGGTTGCTACGGCTCTGCCTTGTTGAAAGCGTTCGACGACGCGATCAGCGACGGGGTTGACATTATCTCCATCTCCATTGGCTTGACCGCTGGAAGTGAAGCGGACTATCTTTCAGACCCAATTGCCATTGGAGCTTTCCATGCAGAGCTCAAGGGCATTATGGTCATTGCATCCGCGGGGAACACTGGTCCTGATGCTTTCACCGTGACCAACGTTGCCCCGTGGATGGTCACAGTGGCTGCTTCCAATATCGACAGAGAGTTTCAATCCTCTGTGATATTGGGCAGCGGCAAGGTTTTACGAGTAAGCATACACTTTAGTACATTACAAAAGTTATTATGATGCAACATGTTATTATGATGCCATGGTGAATTATTATTGTTTGAGTGTTTGCAGGGATCAGGAATCCATTTCTCCAATGCCACAAGATCTAAGGCATACCCTCTGGTCTACGCACGAAACGCAGCAGCTGCATCTACATCTGTCGAAGACGCAAGGTTTCATACATATTACATAATCTTTCTGCTTCATTCATTTGGAAATTGTAGAATTTATATATGTTTGGAAGTGTAGGAACTGTGTTCCGGGATCGTTGGACCGAAAGAAAGTGGCCGGGAAGGTTGTTGTTTGTGTAATGCCAACCGTTGCGGGCGTAACAAAGAGAATCATACGGTTGGTAGTAGAGGATGCTGGAAGCAAAGGTTTGATTTTGATAAACAAGAAGGAGAAGCTTATGGTGGCTTTGGATTCAGGTTCATTCCCCTACTCAGAGATTGACATGACTGATGGTTACAAGATTCTCAAGTATATGGTTCAGACTAAGAATCCAACGGTTAAAATTGTTCCGACCGTTGAGGTCAAACGAACTAGACCTGCACCTGTTGTTGCACCCTTCTCATCTAGAGGTCCTGCCTCTCTAACAGAGAACATTCTCAAGGTTTAGTATTATTCGATGTCCGATTCTAAACAGTGACAAATAACTGCGACTGATAACCTTCGTGTGTGTTTTGTTCTCAGCCCGATGTGATGGCACCTGGTGTTTTGATTTTGGCCGCCTTGAATCCGCCTAAAACAGCTAAACCATCCAGACTAGAGTATGGTTTAAGGTCAGGAACGTCTATGGCTTGCCCTCATGTAAGTGGAGCAGCCGCGTTCGTTAAGGCTAATCGCCCTTCTTGGACTCCCTCCATGATAAAATCCGCACTCATGACCACAGGTTTTCGCATCTTCTTTCGGTTTAATGTAGCTGAAGTACATAACCATTATCTCACTTTATGTCTGGCTTGTTGATGTAGCAACATCATATGACAACATGAGAAGAGCAGTGACAAACACATCCAGTCTCACATCAACCCCACACGAGACCGGTGCCGGAGAAATCAATCCTCACCGAGCAATCAATCCAGGGCTTGTCTTTGAGACAACCACACAAGATTATCTACAATTCCTCTGTTACTATGGCTACTCTCAAAAAACCATACGCAAAACACTCACAAAAACTAAATTCAGCTGCACCAAAAAGGCCTCCAAAGATCTCATCTCCAGCATCAATTACCCTTCTATCTCCATCGGGAATCTGCGTCGTGGCCAACAGTACCAGAAGATGATCCAAAGAACCGTCACAAACATGGGACCAGAGAAGAATGCGACGTATGTTGCACATGTCGAGGCACCAGAGGGGTTGGTGGTTAAGGTTGCGCCAAAGAGACTTGTGTTTGGGGAAAACATGAGCAAGGTTTCATTTAAGGTTTGGTTCTATGGGAAGGAGACTGCATCAAAGGGTTATCACCATGGATCTTTAGTATGGTCAGATGGTTACCACTTGGTCCGTTCTGTTTTCTCTGTTAACATTAATTAGTCGCGAAGCCCTTAATAAAAATATCGTTACTTTCATCTACGGTATACTTGAGAGATAATTATACAACCTTAAAGTGCACACTCGTACTATTTTCTAGAAGCAAACCTGATAAAATGCACACAAGCTCTCTGGCACAAGACATGCGAATTCACCTAACTTCCCTGATAAATGAAGATTAAATAATTAGCATTTCTAGCTATACATACAAAGTCTAAAGGAGAGTAATAAGAAGTAGAAGAGTTAACAAACCTGACTGATGATGAATCAGGTATCGTGAGACTGATCTTTCTCGATAAAGTCCAACGCCTGGTCCTTTGAAATAACATTCACAATACTCACTCTGTTCTTATGAAACACTCCATATATCTTGTCTGCAACTTTCACAAGCTCGGGACGGAATGTTGTGGTTATGAACTGCGTTCCTTCCTCATCAGCTAAAGTACGAATCATGTCTAGTAAATTATTTGGTTAAGGAATTGTAACTTTTAAGTGCAACATGCTACTGAGAGGTGAGAAACTGCGGTAAGATAAAAGATGAATAGAAAAGGATACTCCCAACAGCAGTTCGATACTGAGGATCAAGGGCCGCATCAATCTCATCAAAAAGATAGAATGGTGCAGGATCACATCGCTGGATAGCAAAGATTAATGCGAGGGCAACAACCGTCTTTTGGCCTCCCGACAATTGTTTCATTGATTGTGTCTCCCCTCGACCAGTAAACGACACCTACCAAACAAATGGCAAATGTGATCAGCCTGAAAACTAGACAAGGGATATGGATATACCGTTCTTTATATGTCGTTTCCAGGAGTCTTTCTGTACCTTTACTTTTACACCAAGGTATTTCTCAACCCTTCCCTCTTTATCAGCTTCATGACTTCCATCATCGTCATCATCTTCGTCATTATGATCACGGTCCTGTATAAGCAGCCAAAATGTTTCACGTCCAGCAAATTGATTAGCAAGAAGATCGCACAAGCATAAGAAGGAAGAATTGGTCATCCAACAGGGCAACAGTTTAGATACTGGTAGTTTCTTTGGGTCAACCAGAACGCAAAACAAACCATACAACAACTAAATACTAAGTAAACTGATGATTAAATAACAGCAGGCATATACTTCCACGGTTAAGGTTTACTAGCAAACCTCTGACGTGGCTTGTTAAGAACGCTAAATTTATCATGTTCATTTGCATACTAAAATTTAGCTAACCATTTGATATTGAAAACAAACGATGGAGAGGAAAAAGTGGAATCGAGGAAAGGAAGCAGAAACATGCCTTTTTCTTCATTATGATAAGGTGACCATGTCCACCTTGTACAAGCTCGGAGAATACTTTCAGGAAGTGCTTTGCAACGCCTTTGAAAGTACGTTCTATAGATTCGTCTTTCCGCTGATCCAGAACTGATATCAGTTCTTTAATTTTCTGCAGAATCGTCAAATGTGTCAGTCCTGTTCTGCTTTCTACATAGAATTTGGTAAACAGTACAAAACCTCCCATTATTTTACCTCATCTCCTGCATCAAGCTCTGCTTGCCGTTTCTGAAGTTCTTCTCGTTGTTCTGTGAAATTTACATACTGATCAAGCGCTTTTTTGTTTACATGGCTGAATTGTTGCAGCTGTTCACTGCAACGGTGTAGCATCTTCTGCAGCTCCTTGATATTTTTTCGTTTATACCTATAATATATTACGTAGCTTATACATATGCCAAAACTCCCATAAAACTATTTTAGGACATAAAACAATTTTCTGCCAATGACTACGAACTAATTGGACAAGTACTCGGATAGGTAGAAAATAAGAGCAGCATTGCTGTAAGAGTTTCAACTAAATCTACAAATAAAAAACAAGATGCCAAGCTGGCTTGATGCAGGGCAAAATGAAAAGGAATAAGGAAACATACGTGTCGAAAGCGTCAGATGACAATGGACCCAAACCCCTTATCTTCTTCGTATACTCTTCTTGCTTGGCAAGGAGTGTGTTGCGAAGACTAAATAGCTCCTCCAACTTTTTGTTAGCATCTTGCACTGTCATTTCACACTCATCTTCCAATGTCTGAGAGATCAAAAATTTGTTGTCAGGTATCTATTAGAAAAAATTGATATTGTAATCTACAGAATATATATTACCTTTAACTTTGCTTTCTGATCTTTAATTTTCTTGACTTGCTTTGTCTTCTCGTCAATGCTGCGACAGAGACCTGAAACCGTGAAATGGGACTGAGTGCACTGGTCTACAGAGTAACGGACAGTTCAAACCATGTAAAGCAATGTAGATCAAAATGTCTAAGGGCCCACTTTCGAGCTCGTTTGTGATCTCTTCAACCAACAATTTTGCATCATCAAGTTCTTGTGTTTTCAAGTCAGCTGAACTAGGCAAACTATCATCCTCTATGGAAGCTATAGTAGCTTGTAACTCATTAATTCTCCTCTTTAAGTTGGTAGCCAAGTTAGTCTCCAATTCTGCTTTTCTTGTCTCTCTCTGTTTATAACGGGAAACACATACATTAGACTTATTCATATAAAACAAGCACATAAATTAGAAATCAACTCAAAGGAGAAAATAAACAATCAAACTATTTTTTTTCGTCGTCAACCTCAATGCGATCTGTCTTGTATGCAATAAGTTTGTCCTTAAGATCCTTAATTTCAGGGTTTAATCGTGACAATTGCTCCCTTTCTTCTGGGGTTAGGTGATCCACAAGCTCTGTTCCCATTTCAGCTTCCTTCAAGGCCATGCTAGATCTTAGCTGATCAATTTGTGTTCTAATATCCCCTAGTGATTTCTCCTGCAAACAAGAAAAGAAATTTCGTATGCACGGCATGGGAAAACTTTATTTAACACCGCAAGCCGCTTGGGAAAATGAATAAAAAGGCATAAAAGAATGAAACCTTGTTTTCAAGGGCTTTATATATAGCTTTTTTCTGCTTATTCGCATTAGCTATCTCTTGTTTCAGTTGCTCCACCTGTAATTTGCAATGCGTCCAGTCTGCTTCAAGTCTCTGCTGCTCGGTAACAAGCTGTGTGATCTGCTGATCTATCAGTGAGACAAGTCAAGTAAAACACTGAATGGAGAACGGTTGGTATGGAAAGTAAAAAAGAAAAAGAACAAACACACACACACATCAATGATCATGTGATTTAGTTCATCAGAGAGCAGAAATGCAACAAAAACTAGACCAAAGTAAGTTATAGAAAGGATATCTTGCAGCTGACTTCTAACATCCTCCAAGACCTTCTCCTTTGCATTTATAGACTTTGTATTTTGTATTATCGTATTCATGAATTTCAACTTTGACCGCCTGTGGTCATAGAATCCACCGGTCATGCCACCCTTTCTGCTCACCTGGTCACCTGTCATGCACACCAAAACTTTCAGGCACCAGTTACCAAATACATGTTCAATGTGAAGTAAAGTGAATAGAATGCAGTTTCCAACCTTCCAAAGTTATGCAATCCAAGCCATCAGTCTTAGCAACCCTTGTTGCCACATTCAAATCACGACAGATTACTGTTCTACCAAAAACCTACATCAAGACACATTAAGATGGAAAGGACACTTTGCATTGGAAAAAAACACACAAGTCATATAGCTATATCAAAGGTGCAAATAATAAATCTAAATAAGTGGGCCAAATGAAAACAGAAAGGCGCATAATTTAGCTTAGAAGGTGACAAGAATTAGCTGTGCATAAAGGTGATGGACAGAGAATGGACAGTGTACCTGGCCCAATGCTGGTGCAAATTTGGAGTCAAACTTTAATCTTTTAAGCAGTGGTATTGCATCAGAACTTTGTGGATAGTTTACGTGAGGCGCCTTTACCCGATTCAGAGGTATGAAGGTCACCCGTCCACCCTTTAGAGAATTCAGGTGTCTAATAATCTTGGTTGAAATATCATCATTCTCAACTACCACGTGAAATAGGCTGCTTGTGACAACAGATGACAAAAGCAGATCATAGTAAGGTCAAAAGTACAGCCAAATAGTGAAGAGTGTGAAAATTGTAGATGTGAGGTAAATTTTAACAGGTTTCCCACATACCTGTTTCCAGCAGTGACTTCAACTGCAGTGAAAAACTTTTCCTCGCAATCAACCAACTCAACAAGTGGACCAAAAACTCCATTGATCTTATACTCGCTGCAAATTCGTCGGATAGAACTCAGTCCTCGCCTTACATCCTGAGACAAAGAATGCACTGACTCACAAGAAACGACTAAAGATAGCCAATAAATTACTTCAAACTAGCAGAGATGTAATGTCAGCATATTGCATGTCAACTTCTAAATAAGCTGAAAGAGCTTCGATGGACCTAAATCAACTTCTCTCGAAAATTAACATTTTCCCAACATATTATTGGCAGCAACAAAAAAAGGGATAACAAAGCCAATTACTCACTCCTGGAGTTGCGTGATCAAGGTTTTTCTTTGCCCTCTCAAGCTCCGTTTTCAACTTCTCGATTTCAGAAGATAGTTGACTTTCTTCTCCCCATTTTTCCCTGTGTTAACATATCTCTTGTTATATTAAAAACAGTGTCTACTATACTTACAGGTATGGAAATGATAGCACACTTACTTTCTTTTTCTCTGTTCTTCATCCCTCTCCCTCTTTTTAATATTGAATTGTTCGTGGGACTTGGAAATGCGAGATTCCAGTTCACCAATGTCAACTTCATTTTTCTTGACGTGTTCGTCACACTCTGTCAAATCAGTTTTGAGGCGAAAAATTTCGTCCTCAAGTTTTTGCTCCTACAATAGAAGAAACATGATATATCACCAATCCCATTAAAAACTGATTCTATATATTCGCTGCAAAACATGAAAATATAGAGCGATCCAAATGTCATAGGAACACAATATTTGGTCAATGTTCCATCCTTTTGACGTAAAATTATAGTTCAATGATCATATGATATATGCATGATGCATCTTTCATATTTAATGATGTAAACTTACTTGAGCCACATTTGAGTCTAGCACACGCTTGAGATCCTCAATCTCCTTGCGGAGCCATTTATCTCGTGCAGCCTTACTAGAAAATTGAGTTGCACGGCCCTGTTTCTGATAAAGAATACTCAGCTTCTTTTCCAGTTCCATGATTCTGCACGGAAAAATATAAACAGCAGTTACTAATGTAAAAGACACTCTTAATAAAAAGACAAGAACAACCTCAAAAAAATCCAATCTTCATCGCTAGAGCTAAACAATGGAACTCCTCATTTTAGCTCAGCATCAAAGTTTTACCCAAAATGATTCTCGCAAGGTATCGATAAATTTTGGCTCCCTCAAGCGCAAGGCCTATTGCGACATACAACTCGCCCATTTTTGGCATGAACAAAGCTATTTCAGCATTGTACTGACATCATATAGGCCTACCTTTTTGTTGTCTGCTTCTCCTTCTCAACTTGACTTTCATACAAAGGATTAATCGCCTCAAGTTCCTTCAAAGAATCCTGCATCTCCCTTTCCACCATATTAAGTTGTTCAAGGGCATCGTTCTGAAAGCCATAATGCTTCATTAGTGCACATTATCCAGAAATATGTAGAAAATCAACTACCGTTTCCCAAAGTTTCTCAACAAATGTGAGTGAGTATCAGCTTGAGTGACCACATGTGTAGCCATCAAGTTAGTAGTACCTTAGACTGGATATTTCCAGCAATCCGTTCCTTAAAGTCATTCTCATCAAGCTCCAGTTTTGTCTTCTTCTTTATAGCTTCAGTTTTTCGTGCTTCAACACTTTCTTTCTCCTTGTTCAATGCTTGAAGCTCCTTTGTCAGTCCTTTCAGCGACTCATCTAAGCTCTTGGATTCGTCCTGAGCCTTCTCAACTCTATCATACATTTTTGTAGATTCTTCAGATGCCTTAGTTCTTGCAACTTCTACCTGACCATGACATAAAAACCCAGATACAGAAAAGTTCAAGCCCGGCGATGAGTGAACTGAAAAAATAATAAAATAACATTTTCTAACAGGAGCATAGAAGCTCAGAGTCTGGCAGAGCCCAATTGAACATCAAATAGAAGTCGTACCAGCACCGAAAGACCAAAAATACTGAATCTTTAAATCAAAAGCAAAATCAAAAACATTTGTCTAGTTTTATTGGCTGACCTGCTCTAGTTTCTCCCTAGTATCGTGAAGCTCTTTGTCATAAATGGTGTATTCCAGTGATTTTCTCTGCTTGTCAAGTTGTTGATACTTTCTGAGTTCTTCTTTCTCTTCGTCCAGTTCCCTTAGTCTTTCGTCCAAGTATTGAACAACTTGGATGATCTGCTTTCGTTTATTCGCTGAGAGACAAGTAATCAGCTGTATTAGCTTCTGGGGGCAGGCTTGCGTGCAGGTGAAAATTAAAGATGTTTCACTTTACTGCAAGATAATAACTTGCCTGTCTCTTGCATAATTTTTAAACTCTCACGACGCCTCTCCTCATAAACACGGGTACCACCAATCTCTTTTAGTAGATCCAGCCGCTCTGAGTCTTTCATCAGTGTCAACGAGGCTATCTACAAATGTACCACAAAAACGCATTTAAACTGTAGAAGTTCTCGCATTACCTTCTCTCATATGTTTGGCAACACAAGATTGATCCAAATATATCTTCTCTTGCAAAATCTTACCTTCCCTTGTTGAACAACATAGTAAGGATTAGAACGAGAAAATCCAGCACTCTCCAGTAAATTCATAACTTCGTTTTTTCTGCAAATTTGTTAAATAACTTATCACCCAACCATGATATAAGCCAATAGAAAAGTGTGTGCAGACTAAACAAAAAAGTACGCACG
Source organism: Anastatica hierochuntica (assembly GCA_900406275.1). Lineage (NCBI taxonomy): Eukaryota > Viridiplantae > Streptophyta > Magnoliopsida > Brassicales > Brassicaceae > Anastatica > Anastatica hierochuntica. Next base: position 12,491 of record OVAN01003385.1, read on the forward strand.
TAATGTGTTTCCCGTCCAAGAAATATTCATCCTTCTTCAGACCAATTGTTCGGCGCAAACGAATTTCTTCCTTATCAACCTAGTGGAGAAGCATAAGCCAGAGTTAAGAGAACAAAGAATTTTGCTTTCAGGGAAAAAAGGATGAGCTGGCATACAAGGTTTCCAACTGCCTTAGTGTTTCAATTTCAATTTTCATAGCATCCACAAAAGTTTGATGCAACCAGTTTTTCAAAGGTGCACGTCATATCAGAAGGTTAGTTATGACCTAAGAAAAAACACGCCCTATAAATAGCCAAGAAAATGATCACAGTTTTATAAAACCTTGTGGGATTTCAAATTTAAATGACATAAAGCAGTACAGCACTGAACTTAACCTATGACAACCTGTACAGTAGACGAAGAAATGACGGATCTAATATTTTCCAAGCTTAGTAACAAAGTTTTTCAGCTTCTAGCACACAGAAATATAAGAACATGGCAATTATGTGGTTCACATCACCGATAACATGACCATTTCATCATACAAAATGCTTGTCATAGTTTCCCGAAAACAAGTCTTAGGCAATGGAATTATTACCGGGAAACGGTTGTCAGAATTATCAAACACAATCTCCACAAACGCAGACCCAACTTGATGACCAGCACCTTCCTGTTCAATAACAGACTCGGAGTTAGAAAATTTAAAGGATAGCAAGAGATACACTCAACAACACAACTTCAAAGCGTGCAGCAAACTTCTGGGCATACATGGAGTAACGCATGCCTATCTTCATTCCGCAGATTCTGGAAGATGTCACTCAACACAAAGCGAATCGCTGCGTACGAAACCAAGAATTCATTAAGAATCGAATCAGTAGAGATGCTATATTTACATATAACCAAAGAATAAACGTGTGAAAAGGAAAGGTTGGAGGATGATCAAGAAACTCAATCTCACCATGGAAAAAGTTGCTTTTCCCAGACCCATTTGCCCCAACTGCATTAAAAACTATCGGTTAGAACAACATATAAACTTCTATCAGTTTTTGCAACAAAGTTTTAGACTCCAATCCAACATGAACATTAAAACGAGCAAGCAAAGATCCAGAAACTAGCGAGAAATTGGATGCTTAAGTACAACAATTAGCCTCAACTACACAACAAGGAAACTGAATGAAGAGAATCTGAAGTGTAAAACATTGGCAGATTTATCAAAATCCCGTGAGGAATGTTCACAAAATTAGAGACATTACCAACACAGTTAACTTTAGGGCTGAAATCTTCAGTAGCAACTTGCTCTTTGTAACTCTTGAATCCTTCGATTATAACCTTTCGCGAAACAAAAAATCCAAAACCCAGAAGATACAATCAACAGAGATAAACAAAATGAACACTAGTTCCCAAAATACAATTAGATAAAGAAGACGAAGAAGAAGATTTTTTTCGCACCTGTTTAATAAACATAGCGAAATGTCTCGCTAGCTGCTCTCGCACCTGTAGAAATTACCACAACACCCAGAGATTAATTAGGGTTCAAGCGAAAGCAGATAACGACTTGAGGAGCATCAAAACCCTAATTTCGCAATGGAAACTCGAAGTAGATAAGAGAAAGGTGATTGAGAAGTTTGATTTTAGGGTTTTCTTTTCTAGTTTGAGCAGATCGAAGAGAAACGTCGACGGAGGAAGAAACGTAACTTACCGAATCAGCTTGTTCAGAGACAGAGCGAGTTGAAAAAAAAAATGGAGGCAAAGTATTAAATAAATGACCGGGAAACAAAAATTTTCACCAAAAACTAGAACTGAAAATAAAATCGTAGTAGCAAATAAAATTTTTATAACGGATGTCCAACAAATTAAAAAAATTATAAAAATAATTACTTAGGAAAAAATATAATCTAACAAGATTATATTGGGTGTGTTTGTAGCGGAAAAAAAGTTTTTTTTAGCATACTTCTTTCTCCAATTTGTCTGCCCTTTTGAGAGTTTATTCGAATGGTTTACCTTGGACGGTGTCACTCGACCATCATGCTCTTTCATTCCTTGTGTTAACCATTTTTTGTTTCGGTGATGATTTTTGAGCCTTTGAAATGTTGCAAGCTCTTTGTGAAGCGACGGTCGTGTCGTTTATTTCCGTTTTCTTGCGAAGCGATGGTCTTTGTAGTTTACTGGAGTTAGGCATTTTGATGGTCACGATTTGCTCAATTTTCCATGCTAAAATCGGTTTGGTGGCTTGTTGTTTATTTTCTCATTTTCATTCAATAAGCGAATGACCTTTGTTAGACTATCATACATCAGAATTGTTGGGCCTTTGTTGCACATTTTATTCCGAAGTATTCAAATATACTCGAAAGTACTCACATGTACAAAAGAAACTGACAAAATTGGTTATTTTTGAGTACATTTGGTTACTTTTTATTGGTACAATTTGAAATTTACAAAAATTACCAGAAAATATTTGTAATATAACTAATATATTTGATTTTATAAATATGAATATGTATGCTACTTAAATATAAATATAACTAATACTTTAAGTTATGTAAATATATTTTGGGATACCCCATTCGATTCTCAGTCCGGTACAAGTTCGGTTCTGTTTTTTGGGTATAATATTTTCCAATTCGTTCGAATATTTTGCATCTTTAGTTCGGATTTCGGTTTGGTTATTTTAGGTTGATCCGGTTCGGATACCCTAAAACCATTATTTTTGCCTAAAAACAACAAAAAGAATCGCAAAACCGCCAAAACAGTGAAATTCGGAAAAATTGTGAAGAACGCAAAATTGCAAAAACTGCAAATATCGTGAAAAACGCAAAACTGTAAAAATCGCAAAACCTAAAAACGTTAAAAACATGAAATTCAAAAAAATCGAGAAAACCGCAAAAATAGCCAAATCGAAAAACCCGCAAAAATTGCAAATGGCAAATCCGCAAAAAAACGTTTAAACCGTGTAATTCGCAAAAAACGTGAAAAACACAAACACCCACTAAAACCGCAAAAAAATCGCAAAGATGCAAAAACCACCAAAACCGTAAAAACTGGCAAAACCGTCACAAACCATGAAATTACAAAAACCAGAACAATTGAAAAAATATGCAAAACGTTAAAACCGTGAAATTGCAAAAAAACGTGAAAATGCAAAAATTGGTAAAAATATAAAAACCGCAAAATGTTGAAACCGTGAAATTTGCAAACATCGTAAAATCGTAGAACTGCAAAAATTGTCAGGACCGCTAAAATCGCAAAATCCGTCAAAATTATCACAAACCACTAAATCTAAAAACACAAAATTGCAAAAGCAGTGTTTATATTAAGATAAAATATTTATTTGTTAGGAAATATAATTTAGATAAATATCAAAATAAATTTGGCTAATATTAAGATTTAACAAATTATTATTAAGACTAAAAAGATATGTTTATTCTTTTTTGTCAAAAAAAAATGTTTATTCTAAAACATGGATATTTAGTCTTTTATTATAATCATTCATATGAATTATATGATAAGTAAATTAGCAGAACATCTAAATAAATGAATAAAGAAAATTAAAAACACGAACATCATTCACATATCCGGATAAACTTTAAGTGATTTTAGGATATATTCAAATTAAGAGTAACTAGATGGCTCTCTATGCGGATAAATTACTGTCAAAATGTTTATAATTTATTTAATTTATTATAATTATTGATTATATTTTGGTTATGATATAATTAGTGACTATGACTTTAACATAATGTATTAACCTGTTTTCTTGATATACGTCATTATTTTTTATAGTTTTTATTGTTAAAATTTATTGATAATGAGATTAGATGAATGTTAAAATATACAAATTCACTATACATTTTATTTGAAGTCTTTTTGGTATTTAAAAAAAATAAATTAGTGTATTTTAGAAGAAAAAAAATCCATGTTATATTTTTTAAATTGCCATGTCATAATTTTAATGTTGAAAATGATTTTTGTGATGAGATGTGTCAAACTGACTTTTTTGAATTGCCACTTCCTAATTAATGTACGGGATACATAAAACAGCTTCTTTTTTTTGAATCAGATATTCTTATTAAAAATTATTCGAATAAAAACAACTTTTTCTGCCAAAAACCACACACGTCACGTGTCTACCAAACCAAAAAAAAAATCTCTCTCTCTTTCTCAAATCGCAGCCAAAGAACAATTATTTATTTTCTACAAACGTTTGTTTAATTTTAGAAAGAAAACAAAAAAAATCTTTGGTTATATCCTCTCCGATCTTTTCGGTGGCTCTTTGCTTCCATTTTTATCTCGAATTCGTTAATTTCTTCTGACCAGACGTTTCCAGATTTTCTCGGGAAAATTACAGCCAATCCCGAGAAAAAAAAATCACACTGCTATTTTCGTTATCTCTCCGCTATTTCTTTCTGTCATCCACCAAAATCTTTTTTAACTTTCTCCTGGGATCTTCATGATTTTTGGATTTGCTTATAACTAGAATCAATGATGAGTGATCTGAGCAAACATGGATCAATTTTCATTGGATTCTATTTTCTCGAGAAAATCAAGTTTCTCTGAGAAAGTTATTTCGCTAATCTGAAGATCCCCAGAGCTTCTCGATTCTCATCTCCTCTATCTCTCTTTCGGTGCCGTATATGACTCGTCACGTGCTATTGGCGTCGGAGGAATCAAAGTTGAGAAACTCTCCACCGATGACGACGATGAGCAAACCCGCGGAGAGGAGGAAAGTAGGAGAAGTTGCGGGAGGAGCAGCGGCGGAGTGTGCGGCTGTGTGGTGTTGCTGTCCATGCGCGGTTATGAATCTGGTGGTCCTCGCCGTGTATAGAGTTCCGGCGGCGGTTTGCAAAAAAGCGTGGAAGAAAGGGAAACGGCGTCGTTTCACGAGGAAACGACACGGTTTGCTTGCGTCGGCGGTGGCGACGGAAGGGAGTCAAAGCACCGTACACGCAAGATTGAAAGAGGAAGATCTAACGGCTGATATTGTTTTCGAGCAAAACGAAACGGGTGGTGAAATAAACGACGTAGTTTTGCTTGATAATGAAATGTTGGAGCGTTTTTATGGGGCAGGCTTTTGGAGAAGCCCTTCACAGAGGGACACGTCAGCAGGAAGTTTATGAAATCTTTGTGGGGTTTTTTTTTGGAGAGAATAATAGTAATTAATTTATTATAATTACGTTATTTCGATCGTTATGCTCGTATGTGAATAGGTGAATATAGCATATTTTTATACATTGTTCTTTAAAAAAAAAAATGTAACTACCTCTCGTTGTGTTCGCAAATGTTTCAAATAAATCTGATGAAATAACCAAAAGTGGAGCAAAAAAGTAGTTATAGAAGAGTTTGCTTTTTTTTTTAACAAACTTAACATATTGACTGTTCATAACATTTTTTAGGTGTAAAAGCTTACCAATGGAGTTTGTTTTTGTTTTACATTGTATGATATTTATATGTGTATTTTCATGCATTAGATAAAGATTTTTGGACAATCAAGTATGCAATGTATGTGTCATAAATAAAACATGTTATAATAACGTTTTCGTAACAATTGGTCAATCTTAAATCAGCAAAACTAAAATAACTACTTTTGCTAATTTAAGATTGACCAATTGTTACGAAAACGTTATTGTAACATGTTTTATTTATGGCACATACATTGCATATTTCATTGTCCAAAGCAAACTCTTCTGGTAAGGTTCATGTGTATTGTTCTTATTGCATGCAAAGTTGGCCATAGCAATTTTTTCTTATTCGGGTTCTACGGGAGGCGATTTTTAGAGTTGCTTTGTTTTCATCGCTTCTTGCTTCTGCCACCGTATGCGGCGAGCTTTTCTCCGGTGGTCATGGCCTCTAATATTTCCAACCTCCAGCTTCTGGGGGAATCGTCCTCATCTCAGCAAGGTGTTTCTCAGCCTAAGAAATCTTGGGCTGCTGTCGCAAGTTTAGATAAAATTTCAGTGGGTGATATGCAAAAGCATATTTTCCCAGTTTCTCTTTTGGAAGTTGCAACTTCTTTCGAAATTCCGGATGAGGATGAGATTGTCGAACGTCAAAATCATCTATGGAAGAATTTTCTGCTTGGTCGCTTCTTAGACACGACACCGCACGTGGCTAAAATTCATATGATAGTTAACAAAATCTGGTCGAATGATAAGTCTATCAAGATAGACGATCATGTTGTCAATGCCACAACTATGAAATTCCGGGACGCAAATGAGGCTACAAGGCCCCACATTGTCCGTAGGGGTTTGTGGAGTATTGCGGATGTGCCCATGGTCGTTTAAGAGTGGAATCCAGTCAAGGTCAATACTCAGCCGGTGCTCACCTCGATCCCACTTTGGGTCGATTTCAAAAATGTTCCAGAACGTTTATACTCGTACAAGGGTCTGGGATATGTTGCGAGTGTTGTTGGTCACCCAAAACACTTACATCCAACCACAGAAGCATGTACAAATCTTGAGAAGGCTCGAGTTTTTGTTAATGCGGATATTGATGTTTCTTACCCTTCCACCAAGATGTTCAACGTGCAAGCGTTGGGGTCATAATGATGCCAAATGTGATCAAGCATTGCAGCAGCAAAACGCTGTCTCTACGGAGAAGGATCATCCACATGTGATACAACTTCCGATTCAAGAAACTGAAACAGAGTTTGTGTGTGTTTATGCATACTGAAAATTTCGTCTCGTTTCACGCTTTTCTCTTAAGTTATATACTTATAGTTTTTGATGATGCTTGGAAGTATTTTTCGCACGGTAGATGGAGGAAAATGCTTACATCAAATCGCTATTGAAACCATTGCAAAGCAAGTTTGTAAACAAGTAGGGATGATATACGATTCTATATAAGTTGAGCTATGATTGTTATTTTGCAATGACAAGATGAAGTGTTCTTCTTGTATCCCGAGAATATGAGCCAAATGGTGGCTATAGTAGATTGTGATGACCGCGAAAGTCTATGACTGTTATTTTGCAATGACAAGATGATGTGCTCTTCTTCTATCCCGAGAATGCGAACCATATGGTGGCTATAGTAGATTGTGATGACCGAGAAAGTCTTGTGTTGGTTTGAGGCTTAAGAAAATGTTTTTCTTTTCCGAAAGATAGTCTCTTGTCGATGAGATGGTTACAATGCACACACTAATTTGCTCGATGTCTTATATCGGCAATCGAGGGAAAGACTTATCGATGTATTCTACAAAAACATTGAGCAAGACGCGAAACATAAAACTTAGCTATTCTCAAAGTCATTTTCAAATCAACCTAGAGACCAAAAGCTAGAACAGTAGTCACTCTTTTAGGTTCATATAGATAAGAACAAAGAAACTCATTCATATATAGGCTTGTAGAACAAAATATAGAAGAACAAAAAAAACACATAAGGTTTTGAAAATTTAGGCTATTGTAGACACACACACACACATACAATTCACAATATTTATAAAAGATACAACTAAAGGCAGCCAAACATTCAACATTATGCCATATTGATCACCATCTCCATAACTAAGTCAAATCATACTATGACTAAGTATTGTGTTATCTACATTTTATACCAACCCCTATACTTCAATCATTTCTTCTCTATCTATCTTACACACATCCATATTTCTAAAAATCATCCAATGGCCAAAGCTATATACACAAGAAACATAGGCAAACAAAAGCACACAATATCTATCATATGATCTCATCTAATCCATGATTTGATAAGTACTTGAAGAAGGATATAAGCCCGAGATCGCAGTTCCATGACTTGTGGACCCAAAATGAATGTTGTTGAAAGGTTGATCACAAGAATAAGGCAAACCAAGAGAAAGAGATACGCCATTTCCAACCGTAGTGTGGTAGTTTTCAAAATTACCTCCATTGAAATGGATCAAGTTAGCTTGATTCGCGTAGTTTTGTTGCTTTCTCAATGTCACTACGGTACAACTTGAAGATGAGTTTTGCATAGGGGTTTCATTTGCAATGAATCCTTGATGATGAAAAGCCGGTAAGACCAAGTTCATAGATTCATTTTGAGTTGTGTTATTGTAAGGTTGCTTAGAGGATGAAGCTTTGTTACTTTGTTCATTGAGGTTACTTCCTCTTTTTTTGCTTTCTTCATTATTCATTTCTTCCAAATACATCTCCTCTACCATTGGCTTCCATACTCTAACTCGAGCATTTATGAACCAATTTGAAACCTATATTCATTTTACACAAAACTTTATAAATATTATTTTTAATTTCCCATCTGAAAGTTGTATTATGATCTTTTTAATCTATCAAAATATATTTGAGTTTCTAATATTTTCAATTGCATTAGAGTGCATCTTTATAAATATTTGAAAGTTGTATAATAGCATCTTTCTAATCTATCAAAATATTTTTGAGTTTCTAATATTTTCAATTGCATTACACTGCATTTACCGTTAAATCTCTATACATTAACACCATTGGGACGTAAATATTTTATTTATTTAAAGAGTTATCAATTAAGGATTATTTTTTGTCAAAAACTCAATTTGAGACCGAAAAATATTATTTTACCAGGCATTAGTTTATCGTGTATTAATTTATAAATGTTATACACTGTATAAGTAGTTCACGTACAAACTTACTTGACTCTTAGTAAGACCGGTCTGTTTCGCAAGCATTTCCTTATCTGAATCTCGCGGATATCTAAACAAACCAAAACAATGCACAAAACCAATTCAATAAAGTTGCACAACCAATGGATCTTAATGATGAGTAAAAATAGTGGTAAAAGAAATCTGTTGCTTACGGGTGAAGAAAATGTTGAAAGAGCCAAGCTCGGAGAGCATAAACAGCTGTTTCAGGTAAACCTCGTTGCGGTCTCCAAGCATTCGAATGTTGATTTGGCATCTTCCGACATCGCTTAAGATGTTCATGATCAGCTAAACTTACTCCACCTTCACCTTCTTTTTCTTCCAACAACTTGTTTATGTGTTTGATTTGCAAACATATCATGTCTTTTACAGCGCGAAATTGCTTTGATATAGTCTCTAAAGCCAGATGTGTGTATGGCTTTGATGATCCTAAACCAGCAGCTTGCTCAAACGATGAGGTTATAGTTTGCATTTGGTTTTGATATTGCTTGTATCTTTCTTCAACCTGCATATTAATTTTATTCATTTCATTTCTCAATTTATCATTTAAAACTTTATTTATATATCAAACACAATACTGCTCAACATATAAAATCCTATCAAAATATATATACTAATCAACGTATGATTTTTCTACATTTTTGCTTATTTTTTCCATTTAAACGTTACTTTTTAATGCTTCAACCAAAAAAAATAAATCGATACCATTAATTGTAACACCATGGTTGGTTAGTAACTAGCTTTGAGTTTTGTTGAATTCTATCGTGTTTTTTTGATGTTTTAGAAGATATCACCATGATTAAAAAACACCTATTTTCTCAATTTTTTATCTTTTAACTAAAAACAACATTAATTAAAACTAATTCAACAAATAGAAAATCGTAAATCGTACCGCAGAATACAAACGGTCAGAAAACTCAAACAACATTTATTTTTTGCATTAAAACTTGAAAACATCGTTTAATATTGAACAAAAAATTAACTCTAAAACATCAAATATAACAAAACGAGGAGAAATAGATTTTAATTTATAAAACTAAGGGTCAAAACCTTTTGTTTAGTCTCTTTAGATGCAAGTTTGGTTCTGTTTATAACACATACTTTTTCCTTCTAATTAGGCATCTATCGTTTCCAACATGGAAGCGTCGTGGATTCAACTTGATCCTTCAACAAATCTTTAACAACTATACCACTATAGTTTGTTTGTAAAGTCAAGATCATTTTGCTTTATGACACATACATATCTACATAGGAGGTGATGTATAAATGAATTTACCTTTTCAACCAAAGAGATAAGCTTTGCTTTCTTCATATGCAACTCTTGCCTATAAGCAGCCACGCTTGGCTTATAGCCACCATTGAGATCCCCAACATCATTGTACAATCCATAAATCGCGGATTCTTTATTCATACGTTGTTCTTGTTTTGCGCCAAGACTACAATTTCCAACGCTGACAAACTCATTGAGCAATTCTTGAGCCGCTCTTAAGTAGGTAGGAGCCAAAGCTCTATAGCTTTGTGTTACACCTTCGTTTGAAACCGTGGAGATTGAAGAGTTCCCTTGTTCAATATGATCTCTTGCTTCATCTTTACGTTGATGTTGTTGAGACTCGAAACACAAGTTGTAGAAGTGTTGGTTATGAGCATTCGTGGTTGTTGTCTGGTCGAGGAATGGATTCATCAGGTTCATCGTGATAAGATCCGAAGAGGGTTCTCTCATTTCTGTTTTTTCAATGAAAAAAATCAACCATTATAAATCTACATATATATATATATTATGGAAAATGAAAAAAAGAAGCTATTTTTGACAAAAATAAAATAAAATATAGCTTCTACGAAACCTAGAATTTAAGAACAACCTCAAATTATAAATTTAATGGATCTGACATTACCTAGTTTTTGCTTAAACACAAAAAGCTCAAAGAGCATATACTATAAAGAAAAGGTCAATAGAGATGACAAATATTAAGAATGATACAAATCAAGAACTAGAGTTTATGTATTTATTATTACCGTTTTTATTATTAGACAAGATGTGCTGCAAATTATAGTTGTGGGTTTGGATCATTCTCTCTCTCTCTCTGTCTCTTTCTCTCTCTCTCTCTAGTTCTAGTTGCTTAAGTGATCTGTCAACAAGAAAGTCCAAGATCGATTTATAACACAAGCACATAGTCGCTTTTTTAATATAAATTGTGATTGGACTTTTCAGAAATGTGAAATGTAGACTTTCTTCTTTTTATTTGATTGGACAACTTAACAGTGACTCTCACGATTAATTTTTCTTGTGCTGCTTCGAATATCAGTGATCATATATAGTTTCTATTACAACGATGATTTTTTTTTTGTATAATACATGAAATATAAATGATCATCTGTCTTTATTTGTGTACAAAAGTATTCTTAGGAGAGAAACATATCATCAGTTTTTCAACTTAAGTATCTTAAGTTACAAATTTCTTGTATGTTTTATTTCAAAAATTTTTAATGTCAAGACTGGTATTCTTATGTTGAACTTCAACCACGTATATGTGTGTCTTCTGTGTGTCCTAACGCCTCTTACCCGATGGTCTACTTTCAGATGCTTTAAAAAGTCATGTATGTTTTATTTCAATTTCTTTTTAGTGTCAAAACTGATATTCTTATGTTGAACTTCAACCACGTGCGTCTTCTGTGTGTCTTGATGCCTCTTACTCTGATGATCGGGAGTGTTACTTTTGGATGCTTTTAAAAATTGATTTATTATTTATGATAATCACCACACTACCACACAATCTTTTTTTGTGTTTTGTCGGATTCGGATTCGGTTCGGTTCTTCTCGGATTCGGTTCGGTTCTATACTTGGTTTTCGAAACTGTGTTGTACCCGAAATCGGTTACATTTTCTGATATTTCGGGTATCGGTTCGGTTCCAAGTCGATTTTGTACTTCGGTTACATGTTGATATATCAATTTATTTAGTACTTCGGGTATCGGTTCGATTCCAAATCGGTTTTGTAACCAAATGTACCTAAAAATTTTCGGTTCTCGGGTATATTTCGGGTATTTTCAATGAACTACCCGAAATATACCCGAAAACCATCACATGAACAAATGAAAACACACACACGAGTCTTTTAGGGTTAATTAGGTTCAGGTAACTTCGGGTACTCATCGGGTAACGGGTATTACCCGAACCGATACCCGAAATACGTTAGGGTTACTACTCATTCGGGTATTTTCCACTACCCGAACCCGAACCGAACCAAAATTTTCGGGTCGGTTTCGGTTCGGTTCTTCGGGTATGGTTACTTATGGCCATGCCTAATAATTGTAGTTACCATATTTATATTTAAAAGAATCAAACTTGGATGTTATATATTTTTAATTAATTGATTTTGCCATATCTACTATCTTTTCATGTGATGTACGCACGATTAATATATGGAAGCGCATACATACATATATGATGATCCATGAATAAGTTATTATTAGTAGTGTTTTTAGGTCAACATTTATTACAACTTATATACTTTTGTTTTCAATTACTATAATCTACAATGAATATATGTGTATGTTGATATTTATATATTTAAATGTATGGAGAAAGATAATATTAATAGATTTAACAAAAGAAAAAGATAACAAAAGTGGGTCAGCAGAACAATGGAGATAGTTGAAGAACGAGGAAACGTCTACTTCCACTCCACATATCAAAAGTCTTATTTCTTTTTAATTTACAAAAAAAGAAAAAAAATATTAATTTAAGAGCCGAATTAGTTTGCGACAAGTCACTGTTATCTTGTTTTCTCTAACAATACAATACTAATACTTATTGAAATTTGTAATTGCATCAAACCTAGAAAATGCATATTGTTGGAAAATAAAGTCTCTTTTTTGAGCAACAAAGTCTCTTCATTTGTCAACCAAAATATATTTCAAAATTTCCCCATTTACTTTTTCTAGTTTATAAGACACCTTTTTAGGTTTTGCCTAACAACGATTCATCGTAGGAATGTGATTACACGATTTTGTGGTGTTCTGGTTTATAGAGAAATAATAGTGTGTGAAGAGAGTTTAAAAGAATTGATTTTGCTACCTATATCATCAAAGTGCATTTATCTTTCCGGTCATTTGTCTTGAAAAAACTCCACATTTAAACGTGTTTATACTGGATTAGTACTAAGATGGATGAGTTTACGGGAAATGATCTCCAGAATCGTGCGAATGAAGACAAATCACGGGAGAAAGATTGCGTGTGATTTGTAGGGACAATAAATCAATTCTATCAAATCTTTCGAAATAGCGTGATCGTCGAACAAAATGGACATGCAGATATAGAAAAAAACGTCGGAGCACACAAGAGGGGGGACGAAAGGATTGCTGATTCATTGTAAAAATATGATCACATTGCTTGATATCTTTTAATTTTGTTCCACGTCTAGCCAATTATTTGGCCGATTCTAGTGCTAAAGGAGTACTTCTTCTCGCTTATTCTTTTGTGGAATTTGATATAACAAAATCGTTATTCTAACCAAATACATATTGTTTTCTTTCATTTTGTAGAAAAATTAGTTGATTTTACATGTGTGTTTTAGCAAAAAAGAATAAAATGAATATATATTGTGACCAAACTTGATATACTAATTAATGTATACTTTGATAAGGTCCCATATCCATGCTTTTAGTTTTATATGCTTGTGTTTAAGACCGGCCATGTCCACAACTCCCGGAGATTCAATAATATTGAAATGACCATTCAGTATATGAGAATAGTTATGTAGTTAGGTAGATTGAAACTATGCATGAGATCCTATGTGTCGGTCGCATCCTAGTTTGGTCACATTCGTCACCGTTCCATTTTATTATATCTTTTACTTTATAATAACGGTTCCATTTTTAAATCAATTAAGTATTATGCGTTGTTACTATTACATTCATTGTTTTGTGTCTAATTATTATTCGTTGGTGATTAAAGTTAAAATGATTTTTAGAACAAACAGTATAAAGACAGTGAGGGAAAAAAAAGACAGTGCAGTACAACTTTAGAAAAGGAGTGTTTCTTCCCTGGTAAAATTTTAGTGAGGATTGAGAATCCAAATCCATCATTAAAAAAAATTAATATTTTTAAAAAGAAAATAAACATCGAACCATTTAATGTAAAAAAACAAAGCAAAATCGAATAAACCTAAAATTATGAAAAGAAATTATATGTTAAATCAAAATAGTATCTTCAAAAGCATTTGGTCATTTCAAATATATGGATGTTAAAAATAAGTACGACTTAATTTTAAAGAAAACTTGAAAAAACATAGAGAGAAAAATAAATTGAGGTAAATATCCGCATTAGGGTTTTTTAATTGGTTGTGTGAATGAATAAAGTATAAAACCCTAACACCAATATTTATACTTTCAAAACCGACTTCTTAAACCGTCTACAATTTGGATCCTAAGTTTATTAGAAAACTATTTCACGAGGACAGCATATCTCTACACCTCACAGATATCAATCTTGACTACGATGTCTAATTCCCGATTCATACCACATTCAACTGAAATACTTAATGTGGTCTTCTAATGATATAAAGAAATTTAAATCACTTTAGAATCAACTATAGATTTGATAGCACTAAACAAAACTATTCTTTGGTTATATCACTATGTTAGTGCAACAAATATTGATGGGATATTAAGGGGGATGACTTGGAAAAGTGTGGTGACTGGTGAGCATGAATTAGTCTAAAGCCATATCGGAATCGGCAAATGACAAGTGTATTGTTTACTTTGTAAAAACTATCATAACTGATCAATAATCATCATTATAAAACGTTAAGATTGAGTTATAAAGCTATATAAAAGATTAAATTAATAAAAGCCATTATAGAGAGACGTAAAATATAAAGTAAAAAGAAACAAAAAAAAAAGTAGTCTATCTCGTGTAAATTGCATTATCATGCAACTTCTAATCTTAGATGGCCATTATGGAAACAATTCATTACTTTTTTCATTTGTTAAAGAACCTTTTACCTATTGACTTAATTATTCTTGCTCAATGATGTCTAGGGTATTGAACATTTTATTCTCTTATGTGAAAGCCTGAATGAAAATAACTACAAACAATTTTCTTTTAAATTATCTTTTATGTATTCTACATTTTGTATAAATTTATCTCATCTCCATAAATCATCGTCACCTATTAATGGATTTTCATAAACATACACGCGCGATATTTCAAATTTTAAAAGGAATAAATTAATTTATACTGTATTTTTAGGGTTTTTGTGTTTAACATCCACGAGTTAATTAACGGAGTACAATGTCCACAAAGTAATTAATTAATATTTTTTTAGGTTTTTTTTTGTGTTTAACACTTACGAGTTAGAGTGTAACATCTAATAACCTTTTCATTTTTGGCATAAGAGAATATTGAAATAATACATATTTAATTTTAAAGTCCAAAGAAATCCATATCCAAAACAAATTCCAAAAAAATCTTATAGACTAAAATGTGAAAACTTCAAAATTATTTTATCGTTTACGAATAACTTGGGATAATTAACCAAATGAAACTATAAAGTTTGGTCATTCGAGTTGGAGTGTCCTTGGCGTGTCATGTGTTCTGCCATCATAGGAGTATCGTTGAGGCTCAAGGGTCGGCGATGTTTGGTATAACAAATTTGTTCTCAATGCAGATCTCATTCAACATTCAAAAGATCGATTTCTAATAGGTCATCTTTTAATCTTATCTCAGCTTGTTAGCTGGGATAGCGTTTTAGATTTTTCCATTTTGATATTCAACAAAATGATTTGTAAGGGAAATAGAGGATTTATAATGGGGGTTTCTAGCTCTGGTGGTAAAGAATTCACATCTGTGAGCTCCGCTGCCTAAATTCGAAATCCGATCACTGAGGTTTTTACATGCGGTCCTCAGCATCTAGGAAACGTTGGTCCCCTCTGCCGACAGGATGTGTGGACCGCTGGTTCTTTGGACTCCTACCGGTTAGTCTGGATTCACCTTGGTGAGGGCGAGAACACCTGAGTTATCAAAAAAAAAAGAGAAGACTCATCTTTACTTGAGTAAAGACATGTTTCTGCCGACGAACTTCTTTTAGAGCATCCTCATTGGTGAACCCCATAGGGGTTCACCAAAAAAAAATTAAATTGATTTTTAATTTTTTTTTCGTTTAAAAAAAAAAAAGAAAGAAAACCGGACCAGTGGGGTGTCGCCACGTGGCGAACCCCTTATGATCCGGGTTCACTCGGAAAAGCTCCAGAGAGCTCGGATTCCTCAGAGTTTGTGTTTTTTTGTTTTTTTTTATTGATTTTGGTGTGAACCCCTCCATTAGAACCCCAAATGGAGGTGCCCTTACACTTAAATTACATTTTTCTCACGTTATTATTGTGGATAAAATCAGAGCAAACGGTGTAGAATTAAATTAACTTTTAACAGAACAATCATCAGTGTATCACAAAAAGACGGTAAGAACATTGTTATTCATTATGTTTATCTATGTTTTCTCTTCATTTTGAAACTGCAAGTTTCCAAATTGATATTCATAAAAAAAATTTAATTGTAAAGTTTACTACCATTTTTAAGGGAAAATCTAAAAATGATTTCCATCGTATTTAGACGGACTAAGACCATGTCCAATGGGGATTTTAATAAAATCTTTGACACGAATTCTTAGGCAAATCAGATTAAAAAAAAAAAGAAAACAAATTAAATTTGTTAAGGATCGATCCTTAGAATGGGACCATCCCCATTGAGAGTTCAATGGGGAGGTTCACACAAATCCCAACAAAAAAAAAATATAATAACTCTTTTTTTATGATACTGTCTTTTCCAGTCTCTTCCCTAAGAGACAATTTCATGAACTGTTCGCGGGCGCCACGACACGTGGCGGCCCGCGATTGATTCGTTTATTAAATTTTAAAAAAAAAAAAAATCAAAAAAAAGAAGAAAAATCTAAAACTTGCCTTAGGATTCGAGCTCCCCCAAGTTCACTAATGGGGATGCTCTAAGGATCGAATCCTTAGCCTCTTTTTTTTTTGGGTCAGAACAATTTCATTTTCTGATCCGTTTTGGATCCGTTTCCGATCCGTTTTTTTTTGTTTTTCAGTTTTTGGAACCGTTACATATTTTTTACAATTTTTGAAGTTTTAGATCCGTTTCAAATTTGTTTAAAATATCCCGATCCGAACCCAAAATACCTGAAAATATTCGTTTCTGATCCGTTTTGGATCCGTTTCAGATCTTTTTTTTT